>BLKR01001683.1:0-260934 GCA_011170035.1 Teleogryllus occipitalis | reverse complement strand
CCCGCCCCGAATGGCTCCTCCCCGCCCCGCTCCGCCCCACCCCGCCCCGCGGAATCAGACGCGCCGCGCCGGCTGGCTTTGCAACAGACCGATTTATGCGAAAGTAAAACTGCTTCTGTTCATTGATGTCAAGGCGGAGAGAACGTTTTCAATGCCTTGCTCGCTCCACAATACTCTCATTCAACTCGACGCCAATGGAGAAAAGGAAATCGATGGCACATCTCAACCCTCTGACCCCAACTGCGGTTACGACGGATCCCATGGAAAAATTAAACGTTCATTATTTGTAATCTTGATATTACCTGTTGCAAACAGCTCGTCTGTATTCTTAGTAATAAATGCCTATATTTATCAAGCAGTTCAATTTATGATTTAATTTTCTTATTTTTCTTAAACGAGTTTACTTTTATGGCTGTGATTCCGGGGTGCTGGGTAGTCCCTTTCTAGTATTAAAGATGTATTTTTTGGTGATAGTAGTTGGACTTTTTTGTGTGCGCGATGAGCGATAATGGCAAAGTTTGTTACAAATTACGATGGAATAGTTAACGAATATAGCGTTGTTCAAGAACCTCAGTGGGAAATAGTTGAAAGAAAATAAGAAAATTCTCCCTATAATACATTTTCTGTAGGAAAGAAAGAAGCCCCAACATATGGTCCAAGAAAGAGTCATCTTCTATTAGCCCCTCATAAATATAACTGTTTGAGTGTTCGAGATCCAAAGGAGCGAGAAAGAAATGTGAGAAAAGGCAATCCAGTTAGGAATCTTGTGAAGTGATACCATGCTAATTTTAGCAAGGAAGTGCAGAGATTAATTACAACCTGGTGCAAGACCCATGCTTTCATTCAGAGAAGAAAAAGGAAAAATGTATTTTAAGCGTCTTTCTCTTTTAGTTTGGTGTCCAGTTGATGAGGCCACGTTGCAAGGTGAAATCTTTCTGTCAAACTTTAAAATGTTTTAGATACTGTGACAAACGAAAAACCTCATGAAATTAAAAAAAAGAAATCTATGTGAACAATTTTTGATTGAATATCTCGTAACAAAAACAAAAATTGATGTTCATTTTAATGACGGGGTCGAAAGAGTAGACAAAGCTGTTATTGTGGTATGAAATTGTTACTAATGAAATATAATTTAATTCTGCTATGTTTGAGAGTTCTTAATTTCGTTGCTCAGCAATAAAACGTATGTAAGAAAATGTATATAAATATTTGGCATGGCAATAAAACGTTTTACGGCACTAAAAAAAGTAATGTAAAAAATATTTACGGAATAGTGGAAGGAGGTGGGGAAAGAAAGTGGGTAAATCTGTTGTTGTTGTTGTTGTTGTTGGTGTGTGTGTGTGTGTTTCGTTTTTCTTTTTGGTCACAAACATATTCCACATTGATTTGGTTAAAATCTTTTAGGGGGGCATCTTTATATCTTTATTCCGTTGTCTAGCTTTTGTTCAGAATAGTTGATTCATGAAAGTACACACATAAAACTATCTGCCGGGTGTGTGGAAAGCGTGCAGACAAACTGTATATTACTACAATTTATGCTCTCTCTCTCTCTGTCGCTGCTGTGCAGCGCGGCGAGAGAGAAGTGATGTTTGAAAGCTTAACTGGATAGTCAGTTCGTCGCCGCGTCGGCGGACGGCGTGGCTAATGGCTGCAGCTCTGATTAGGTGGTCGGCCGCTAAGATTTGGGTCAATGTGTGAGCGCCACCGTCGCGGAAACTTAATGTTGGCGAATGGCGCTAAATAGAGCAGCAGTGAATCAACGGAAAGGATTCAGACCAGCCATGGGCAACTCAATGAAGACCCTCCCATAGACCTGTATATCCAAATATATTATTATTTTAAATCCATCACAGCTGACAATGATGGTCTCTTTTTCAGCTGAGAATGTACCATATTCTTTGGGCTACTTCACATTTCTTGTTATAATACCTTCCTGAGAATCTGGGCTATTCCTAACAATGGTCCTTTGTAACTTCTATTAATGATATTTCTTCGTGTAATTTGTTTAAATATTGAACTAGTTGCTTTGTAACATTTCCTAGAGCTCATATTACTATTAGGAGTTGAAAAATGTTCAAAATATAATTAAAAGAAGCAATATATCGAGAAAAAATTCATAATACAAATAAACAAAATTAATTTAAAACACAAAACTTATAGAAATGGGTAATCTTATCTACTCCACATCACTTCACAGAAAGTTTCTTCCTCACCCAAAAATATTAACGTACATGTATAACTAGTACTGAAACGGCACGCTCTTTCTCGCTCGTACTTTGACGCAAAATTACGTGCAAAGTACTCAAATTTTCGAAAAATTGTACATGATCTTATTTTAAAGTATATCTTGAAAGAACAGATTTCATTAAGGGAAAAATATTTTTTTAAATATTTTAGTTGTAGGAAGACTCCTAACAAATTTTTAACTTTTATATTATAGTATATTATTCTATAGAGACGGTGAAAGAGAGGGAGGGAGAGAGGGAAGTAGGAGGAGGAAGTTGAAGGGCAGAACAAAGCGTGCCGGGTTGTCATTGCAAGACTTATTGATAGCTTTCCATGCCGGTTGCTTGTGTGATAGGTCAGGCCGTAGTGGGGCCATATGCAAAACCTTTTGGACATGGTTTCTCCTTCCATTCTTAATTATGACACCATGGTAAAAAAGTGCAAAGTGCCTTATGCATCGCCTTCTGCTTTGATGTTGTGAGAATGACGAAAACGAAATCGAGATTGTCGCCAGTCTATTTTTCTGATAAGTGTAACTTAAATATTATGAATTAAGTGATAAAATGCAAGTAGTTTATGTCCATGCTTTCATCAATGGATTTGCCTCGTGTATGCACCTACTTCTGAATCGTATGTTTTTGTAAAATAACAGAACTTGTATAATTTGTTTTTAGTTCAGTTTTCTATATAAAGCGAATAAGACATTTTAGCTGATTACTTACTGTCACATACTCCATATTATTTTCAACCCCTCATTGTCGATTTTGCAGACTTGTTTGTTCCGTCCGTTTCGTCTATTCAACTTTTCAGTGATAGACGTCTATGTTTTTAAGAGATCTGTCGTTATAATTATTTAATGAACATTATTCTTTCCCGGATGCTTTTATCGATTTAAATTAGCCTGTAGTTGCTTTACAGTGATATGGCGAAATTGTTAGTTCTATTTCTGTCGGTTTGTTACTTCACTTTGCGTCATGTAACATTTTGATGATTAGTGAAGAGATGTTCTGGAAGGATCAGAGATATTTCTAGTAGGCTGATACGTATGTGAAAGTTCAGAACAAAAGGTCAGACGTCCATCTCATAAATGGGCCTTTTTTTGGAACTGTTGAATTAGAATGGTTATTTACTACTTCAGGTCTTACTTAGAAACATTTCGTGACACATTTTAAAAAGCAAACAAACGTTATTTTTTAGGGGGAAAACTTAAACTTTTGTGGTTTTCCTTATTCCCTTGGAAAAAAGGAAAGGTATGAGCATATGTCCTTTCGTTCTAAACTTCCACAAATATTGTTATATTATTAATATTTTATTTATTTAGTCAAAAACTGTATGTGACGTATGTGGGAGAAAATCATCTGCGCACGTTTTCTTGAGGGTCATAATCCCTTCACAACAATTTAACTATTAATAGTTGAAAGATGAAAATAATAATAATAATAATAATAATAATAATAATAATAATAATAATAATAATAATAATAATAATAATTTAAAAAAACGAGAGATTGACATTTCATAAACTAGATGTTTTCGTTTCCGAATTATAGAAAACTTATTTGTAACAGTAAACGAACGAACAGATTTGATTTTTCTGTATTGCTGACTAAATAGAAACTCACCCTAAGCTCTACTACCATTACAAGCAAAAGGAACGCTCAACAAAACGTGCGCATAGTGAAGCTACATTTACGTCCAGAAGCAAATCAAGGGGCCATCTCAGCATTTGCTCAATGGATAAGGGAAACTGGACAAAAACACGATCGAGATGGGGGTTATTGACCCGGAAGCTGAAGTACATTACTTGTTACAGACATTTAAGTATTTTGTTAAAAATTATTATAATAATATATTAATTATAATGTTAATATATTAAAATGATAGTGGCCGCTAATTACTTGAGTTGTTTCTAAAGCGACTTGAAATAAATAAACCTGAGTCCCACTGCGTTCGAATCCCGGCGATGCAAAGTGTGTGTAAAAGTGTTGCTGTTTGTTTCTGTCGCCGTCCCTGCCCCGCGCGCGCAGTGGGCCGTGGGGTCGGCGGCATGGGAGGCGCGGCCTTGGCGAAGGTCGGGATCCCGGGCCGACCCCGGACGCCAAGCCACGCAGATAAACAAGGCGTTATTCACCCGGGCCGCCGGTTTCATTTGGAACGCGTTCAAGCCGCTCGTCTCTCGTGGAGGGGATGGGCGGCGGTGTTTTAGTCGGGGATTTTTAACCGAGATGAGGGAAAATTTGTAGCACTTTAAAAATTTAAATTTAGTTAACGCCAAATTCAGTTTAAAGCTGCGTGTGACATACTGTGGGAAGAAGTGTAACGAATGCATTGTTTCCTTAGCTATGGAATCCTCCTTATACTTACTCGCACTAATTAACGTTGAATTAGGAACACAGTTCGCAAGTGCGTTTTTGGTTGGAATTTATTTTGAAAAAAAAATCGCTCTCCTATAAAAACAGCTATTTGCAATGTTAAATTGGGTCAAGATTTTATCTATTATCCCTTATTCTGCTCTACGTGAAGGAATCGACTTTCTGCCGTGTGAACATGGATAACGATTATTTGAATAGTTACATTCCCAACTGAACACAGGAAAACGGCCACTAATAGTGAAACTACATATATGTCCAGAAGTATAACAATGGGCCATCTCATTATTTGATCAAAGGATCAGGGAACCTGGACGGAAAACTTGATCGAGATGGTGGGCATAATACTTGTTACCGGCAAATTTAGTCTTTTAGAATTATATTCGTACAATATAATTAGTAACTAATACATTAAATGAAATTGTTAAAATCAATATTATTTTGCTTTTTCATGCTCGGTATTGTTGAATAGAAACAGTAACGCAGCAAAAAAGAGTTTAGGCGCTTTTTGCATTTAAGTATTTGGCACACTTCAACAAGAATATTTCAAATACTACGTTGGGATGTACTTTTATGAAATTTTTTTATATTAACTTGATAAACGTTAACATATTTTTTATGGTATTTGTAGAAATAAGCAAATGTATTTTTAGAGAGTCACTAGTAGAAGCAATTACTTCTAGAACAAGAGTATGTACTAACAGTTTAATTTCTATCCTTATTTTAACGTGAGACGATGTTCAGACAAAACCATGTGCATGCAACGAAGAAAAATAATTTCGTCTTATCGATGTTTTTGAACTTAATACAACATAGTACACAACAAAGTTATTTATTACATTTCATTACATTGTATTATATTGAATTAAAAGGAGAGTCGGTGTGGCTGTTTAAAATACATGTGGTAAATGCGATTTTATTTTGCTGGTATTTGGACTCGGCTGTTTGACATCGAGTTGCCACCCTTCCTACTCGCAGAATAAAATGTCAGTTTTGCCACTGGAATCGTAAATAACTATTATAGACGTAAACATGATTTAGATTCCTAATATTTGTCCATTTACATTGTATTATTGCGATTATCCATGCCACGAGAAGAAATGAATGTCTCCTCTGTATTTCTCTTTTTCAAGCAGTCACATCTATTATTTTTAGATTTTAATGTAAAAAATGTGTTTATTAATAGATTTACACAAAACAAAGTTCGAAATATCGTAAACAGACTATTCCATATTGTTTTAACAATTAATTGGAATCTCGTTTCGTAGTGTGCTTTTTTCTATCGTGTGACCCCCTTCGCGTGGCACCCTAAACCTTTCTGGACGTGGTACTTAGATTGGGGTGAGGTATCAACCGTCGCGGGAGTGGGTGGGTTGACCACCTCCCACTGCAGGAGGCCGCCTCAAGTGGCCTCGCGGTTTTCCTTCGAGCAACCTAAAATATTGTTCTCTTGCCACGATGTCTTATCGGCGCTTCTGAAATACACTTTACTGAGTATTTCTGTTGCGAGAATCAATACGTGGACCTTGCGAGAACGACGTGATAAAACGGATGAATTGTATTACTTAATTTAGGCAGCCTCGGGCAGAATGTCAATATTATTTTACTGAGCCGCAGGAATTTCCAACACAATTGCGCTTCTTTCTTCTTATGTGCACATAGTAATCGATAAGCTTTTCTGTTAGCAACAGCTCAATAATCAAGAGTCATTTAGAAATGTTTTCCAGTTGGATGATAATAGTAAGAATAATGATAATAAATTTGATTTTTCGTAAAACCGTGCATACAACGTGGAACATATAATCTTAGGAATATTTGGCCCTGAAAAATGTTAAAGAACTCTCTCAATTCCAACAACCAGCTGCCAGCTGTAATATTCCACTGATGGGTGCCTGCGTGAGGTTTTCCTTTTTGCTCCGTCGCTTTTTCGGACATTTCGACAGCGCTCTGCGATAAAGCACGGCGCATTCAAAAGGCGAGCGCTCGGCCCTCCCTCCTGAATCATCTCCGCGCCACTTACCTCCCCTCAACTCCTCCTTCCCCTCCACTCCCTCCGCTCCCCCTTCCCTGCTGCTCCTTTGGAAACGTCCTGCTGCGTATCACAGTGGGCCACGCATGGAAATCCAAAAATTGCTCTCATTTCTACTTATTTTTGTTTTGTATCGATGAGAAATTAGGGAATTGGAGCAATATGCTACATAGTAGGAATAGTTAATAGTTTGTGATCATTTAATTAAAAACTCTTAGTTTGACCACGTGTCGAACTTTTATTGTTCCCTCACCAGGGCTATGGAACACACAATTTCCCTGTCACTGCATAGGAAAGATACTAATTTAGACATAATACATAAAAAAACAAGCAACACGATGATTTACCGAGAGATTGTTACACAAAATAGGCACCGTAATGAAATTGAAATAAACTATGCGGATTGTCGTGAAAATTCACCTTATCAAGGTTGTGTATTGAACATCATAATTCAAAGTTGAGCCAGCACACGGCATCAAGGACACCTGCAACAACTCCATCGGTCTCTGGTTCCTTAATGTAATAAGTATTGACCATTAACTATTCCGAAAATTAATAGTATGGTCGGGAATTCAAAAGGTAATATATTTACTGCTTCACGCAATGAATGCAGTACGTAACGGAAGGTTTCGTTTAGGTAAAAGAACCTATTGCAGTTTCAGAGATTTTGCAGGGACTATTTCAGTCTCGTGTAATGCACCTCTTTGCCTTCAGCTTTATCTGTTTCGGGAAGACACATATTTCTACTGCGCAGTTTGTGTTGGGGAGTGAAACCAGGGGAGAGGTAGGCTATGCTGAACTTAACTATACTGTCTAAAAGTCATGAAATTTAAAGTAGAATAATGTATTGAACATGGAACTTAATGTAACCTTCTACATTAAAAGACAAAACTTACACAGCTATGTCGCGTTCATCCGCTGTGAGAAGGAAAATTGTAACGGCCGGCTGCTCTGAGTTTTCAGTCGTTTCGTATTTCGTCGATCAACATCTGGCGAATGCCGGAGCAGTACCCTACCAAACGGGCCACGGACCGCGCGCTATCTTTCCTATCTTTTCCTTGTACCATCCTCTCCTCTTACACACACACACACACACACACACACACACACACACACATGCACTACCCTACCACACATGTCGGGAGACTGGTCGGGGGCTTAGAGCTTGTCCTGGCTGGGGCGGTGCCCCGCTGGGGGAGATACCTTGCGGTGAGAAGCACTAACGTGCGTGTGTGCGTGTGCGTGTTTCAGTCGTGGAGCTGGGCGACGACATCCGCACGTGCCTGCAGGAGCGCACGCTGGTGATCGCCAACCACCAGTCCACGGCCGACGTGCCGCTGCTCATGGCCACCTTCAACACGCGGCGCCACGTGCTGCCCAACATCATGTGGATCATGGACCGCGTCTTCAAGTACACCAACTTCGGCATCGTCTCCATCATCCACCAGGACTTCTTCATCGTCTCGGTGAGCCCTTTGATCTGAGCTTAGCTCCTCCTGCAATGTATGAACGGTTGCAATGCGATCTTCACACAAGGCCATGAAGGAAGGGGACTAGTTTAAACATGTATTCATTTCCATTTTATCAGTTGTATTTTACGAGATACTTAGGTATTTAAAGAAATGAATGGAACAGTACATATTTTAGTCTGTCATGACGAGCGTAAAAAGACGAATCCAATGATATACATATTGTCATGTTAGATAAGTATTTTTTTTTAGTAATTTTGATTTTTATGCTACTCGTGATTAGCGTATATTTTGAATGTGATAGATAAGTATGTAATATAATAATATCATCGCATTCGTCATGGACTAAAATATATGTATTTGAGAAAAAGACAAAGTTTCCTCAATAACTCGAAAAATACAAGTAATTAAATGGAATCGAATACATACATCAATTAGCCCCATTCCCTCATGTACTTCCGTGGAAACTGCATTGCAATAACTTAAACTGTTCAAAATTACAGGAGGTGCTAAAGTTATGTGACTCACCGTGTGTAATAATCAATATTTCTTTGTTCGTATTTAACTCCTTGCCGTACCATTCATCCGATTGTAAAAAAACTTTGTCAACTTGTTGCTTGCATTTACACGAAGAATGTATACGTAGTACAGTGGGAATGTGGGTGTTTGTCGCGTTTTGATTCAAAATGTTGTTGATTTATGCGTTTATCCTGCGTTACTCAAGCGCCCCTGAACAGAAGCTTTACGCAACCCGCCGCACCCCCTGGTATTAAGCAGTTCTTGGCTGCATATTTTGCTCCTGCGATTGTGAAATATCGACCGGAATTATTATTGGAACGTTATCTCGGGCAAGTAAAGCAAATTTCTCCAAGACCACGCCATAGCGAATGCATGCCGAAACTGGAGGGAGAACGTTCTGACAGGACTATATTTAACGACCATGTCCAAACGAAGATATAGATCAAATCCATACTCGCGAGAAGTACTTCATCTATTAAAATTTTTGCAGAGCGTCGCGTAAAACATGATTAAAATCATGTTATCAGTAACGTGTGAATTGTAATACATTGCGATAGAGAAGCACTCCGTGTCCTCCTGTAATTTAAAAAAAATTATTGCGTCATCGCAACACTTCTCTTAGCCGTTCTTGGGCATTGAGCGTATATAGAGTAATCCTCCGTTAAGTTTTTCTCTCTTCTCGTCGCAGTCAGTCAAAGCCTTTATCCCTTCGGCCAGGGGCTCGGCACCGTTGGTATTCAGAGACACTTTGACCATATACTAAATGCTATGGTCCCTTTTCCTGCTTGTGAATACTAATGTAAGGTTTTTGGTCTTGACGAAAGTACTAGAATGTACATGATACGAGTTCTAGCTGTCTGAAATGTAGAAAGAAAGGAGAGGAAAGTTTTCTCTTTTATGACCTTGCAAGGAATGTGTTGCCAGTTTTCGCACTTTCTACGTTTCGTAAGATTTCTGCGAAAGATCATGTTAACTCTTATCTTCCAGAAAATTATTCAGAACTTCTGTGTAGTTGTTAGATCCAAGATGTCAATTACAAATTATGTAAATATTTTATCATTCAGAAATAAAACGTCGGGTATGATTTCCGAGATTGCTAGAGAAAGGAAATAAAACCATTTGTATGTTCAAGATTCGTAGACTCTTCGATAGCAATAGTTTATTGTTGTTGTTTGCAGATAATAGCAACACTGTATTGTAGTTGTATTGCTGTGGCAGCTACAATTTAATGTTGCGCGTTTGTACTTTATGTATTTTAATATGAGTTACTGATTGATGATCAAAATTCGGTTAGAATGCTAAACAATCGGTATAACGTTTTTTTTTGTCATATAATTGTGAAGTGTTATTAATTACTTTTCAGACAGAAATTATTGAAACTAACATCTACTTTCCAACATTTCATAAACTCATCTGATAATATTGTGGAAAGTTCGGTGTTTGATTTATTACCTGCTGTATTAAGAATCACGCCACCACTTATCGGAGATAAAAAGTTGAATTTTGCTCTGTGAACGAATATTGTTTCCTATCAACGCCTGTGAAAATTTTCAATCTTTTGTCAACATGGAGGTGCATGGCAGTTCTGAACAGGGGATGACTGACCGTGTACAACTGAACGAACAGCCAGAATCTAGGATTTCACTCCCGACAGAGACGGACTTTCTAGCTAGAAGACGTCTAAAATTCACTCACCGACCGGAGGGGATGTTACGGCGGTCCTCGTAGGTAGTTTCCCGTGGTTTCTTATAGCAGTAGCAGGCGAATGCTGGCGCAGTACCTCAACAAACGGGCCACGGCCGGCGTGCAATCTTTTTTTTCTCGTTCTTGGGTTTGGTGGGGTTTCCGGGCTCGTCAATTGCTACCTCGATCATTAGTGCTGTTAGTGAAGTGAATGTTTTATCCTGTGTTCCTCGCCAGTCAGATTGTGCTGACACCGGCTTGCGGAGGGAATTTCCTTCTCCAGGTATCGCCCCCCAGCGGGGCGCTGCTCCCAACCGGAATGAACTCGACGCTCCAAAAATCGCCGGATTTTGCGGCAAAAAATACATTCTCTATACTACACAAGTAGTAGAACCACAATTTGTAGAATTTATTTGTAGTGATAACGTAGTACGTATGGTCCTGTTTTCAGAGCACACTTCTGTTCTGTTCTTCGAACTGGCTTTTCGTTGAATAGCAGGAATGACTCCCAATAAAACAAATTCACACAATGACAACTGAAAATGCACAATCATTCTCACGAGCAGCGTCATTCGAGACGAGGAAAAAATGATAATAACGTACTGTAAATATTGCATCGGTCCGTGAATAGACATCCTCTTGTAACTGCAGAATTACTGACACTCATATATTTCTATATTATTTACAAATACATAACAATAACAATTTATTACGCAACTAGTTTATAATATTATAAAGTGTTTTATTGCAAACGCACGTTTTGAAAAAAAGCAACATTAGGAACGACTTGTCAAATTTGTGCGCAAGCAATAAAGCAACACTATAAACAAATTACATATGCTGTTTTTTGTTGAACAGTATTATCTACAACCTTCTCCCTCTGTTCCTCGCCCATGCCTTTCGCATTCCCACTTTTTTACTTTCTCGCTTTCGACTACGCAGGAAAGAGAAATTTATGTAAAGTTGCGCGAAAAAAACGCCGAATTTTCGGCAGGCAAACCCTTATTGCCGGGCCCTGGTAACGGAAAAGTCGATAAATCCAGTTGCTGAAGGGGGTAACGGAAAAAGATATGCAAATTTGCCCCCGGGATAAAAAACGTTATGTTGAAAATAGTCATTGAAGTGTTAAAAAGTGTAAGTGTTTAAGTTTTTTGCCGGATTTAAATCAATTTACCCTTAGTACTTCGTACAAACGAAACAAAATGTGTTTTTACCTTTTTATATAAGTTTAAATTTCTTTTAACCACATTACGTCTGTGAATATTGACTTACGTTATTATTGCTATTTTCTATAGATGCTAAAGATGTTTTGAGTATTTTTTCAGACATTTATATCCAATTTTGACCGGTACAATCAACAAAAAAGAAGGGAAAAAAATTGGAAAAAAAATACTTCCGTCTGTGAACAACGCTAGCCGCCCAACCGATGAGCCGATTTTCTCCAACATTTATATTCTTCAATCGATCTGGCTGATGTCACGACTCCTTGAATTGGAAACCGGTATATTCGTTTTTTTTGAGGGGGGGGGTACTTTACACGAAGCCCATGGGATATTTTCCATATTTAAAAAAAGGTCCAACGTTTTTTTGTTGTTTTTTTAGATAGTGTGAACGACGTTTAAAAAAATGGTGCCGATCTCATGTTCGTTGAGAACGTTGTTTTTTCAAAAATTGCAAAAGTTCAAATTTTTTCAGTCTTACCACAACTGAAATATTAAAGATATAGATTATTCCCTTGATGAAATCTGTTCCTCAATGCTATATTTTGAAATGAGGTTATTAGCAGTTTTTCGGAAATTTGAATACTTTTCGCGTAATTTTGCGAGGAAGTACGGGCGAAAAAGTTCGTCGTGTTTTAGCACTCCTAGTTGTTTTTAAACCATCATTACACATATGTTGTGAGAATTGATGCAAATCATGTCGAAAATCAAGTGAGCCTATACTTACCTATATATAATCAAGTGAGAATATATAAGCGTAATATTTTACATTTTATTTTCTCGTTAAGGAGTAGAGAGAAAATTATGTAATGAAGTCGCACCACGCGTGTATAGCAACCGAGCAAAAGTTCTGCGTGAAGCGCGGTAGTCAAAGTGGATGTTACCTGTACAGGAAAATGATTCATGATTCGCTCGCTGCCCTTTGTCTGTAATAACGGAATTATTCGTGCCGCAAACGACCAATACTTAATACCGTGCCATAAGATGCCGAAGAAACGAAAAATATGATCTATAAATTTATAATGCTGTATGTATACAAAAATAAGTAAATTTATTGTACGTTAAAAAATCATTTATTTTTTTACCTGATGCGGAAAGAATAGATCAAAGAAAAGGTACTAGGGGCATTAACTGCATCACAATATTTTTGGAAGAAAGAATGTTAAAGGGCTTTGCTAATAATTGTTATATGAAATTTTAATTAAAAAACGAAGGGGTACTTTAATTGGATTTCCCAGTTTCATTACTATTTAGATATACACCATTCAACATATAACAAATTTCTTTATTAAACGGTAATGCAAAGGCAGAATAAAATATAATTTTTCTTAGTTCAGTCAAAGTTGTAGTTTGGCGGGAACAAATTTGTAAGCTTTTCCCCCCTCTATCATGCTGTTTTTTGGGGTGCTGAATCCTAATGTCGACTTTTCCATCTCGGAAATTAAAGCTCTCGGTTTTAACTTAAAAACTACGCGTTTTATTGAAATATATTCTTACACAAAAAAAAGTTATTTTGTGTTCGAGGATGGTGGTCGTATACCTTTATATTTTTGTGCCAAGTATTATTAACACAGCCATGGAGAGGAGCGAAAAATCGCAGTTAACGACCGGCTTCCTTTAAGAATTTAAGTCTGCTGTCCATTTTATGCACGTACGGGAGTCCGGGAAAAATTTGAATTTAATTACGTATGTGGAAAATCTCTTAACATGCTCTCACAAGCAGTAAAAGAAAACTGCCACGAGTGTAAATAGAAAGAAAAATGATTTTAAGCCGGAAACACGTTCACTGGTACGCACTGCGGCAGCGATGGTGTGACGGTTAGCGTATCGGACTGTTACACCCAAGTTTGCGGGTTCGAACCCGATCGAAGCCGTGGATTTTTAAGGGCGAAAAAATCCTTCGTACACCTTCCTTCGGAGGGGAAGTAAAGCCTGCTGTCCCATGTTAGTAGATTTACTGCATGTAAAAGATCCTCAAGCCTAAATGACGCCTCTGAGCTAAATTCAAATCGCCTGTTTCGTCGCCCAAGTAATACCTTCTTTCTCCCATGGTTGGTGAAAGGAGCGTAGCGGAATTTGCGTGGTCAGGCGGAAGAGCAGGCCTCATGGCCTGAGTCTCGCCACGTAAAATAAGGCAAATTCAATTCAATTCATCTCGCATTCAAGTCTCGGTTTTAAAATAAACATAATATTTATCACACAAAAAGTAAATTCAATGTAATGTTAATAGAAAAAAGGATTGTTACAGAAGAGCACATAACACTGCACTTCCTAATTTCAAATATTTCTCGCGGCGCACTATATTTTCGTCGGACGAGGACATCACAAAAGGAAGCGTCGAAGCCATTTACAAGTTAGCCAACTGCAAACGAACGAATGCAGGAAGGGAGTCTAATGGGCACAACGACCACAGAACCTTCAGTGATGTTGCCAGCAGTAGCTGTCAATTTGGCTCATCCTTAGGAAAATCGCTCTATAGTATATGCACCACACTGAGCAAAATTTCGGATGTTAGAACCAAGTCGCGAAGTGCCTCGTCTGGTTGTGGGCCGCCGTTGCAGAAGTAGCGGGAAGTCGCTGGTTCAGTTGGTTATTCAAAATTCCTGCGTTATCAAACATTCCGAGCTTACGCAATTTCTCAAACAGCAGGACAGATTACAGTACTTCATATTACTACGTGTGTTTATTGTGTACTTGAAGACCCAGAATGAAGCATTCATCAAAGATAACATTGGTCTACTAAATTAATTTTTTCTGCCACAAGAACTTTATTGCTTGATCTTTATACGTAAGTGTGCCCTGAAAAAAAAAGAATGTCATTTGCTTCTTATCACGTTTTTGGTTTCAGTTAAGTCAATTATTACAAACAAATATATACACAAAAGTAAAAAAAGCTCAACGAACCTGAAATATGTTAATTGCTTTCACAGAGTTCCATAAGGTTTCGGCCTCATTGACTTCTATTTTTCATTTTAAAAAAACTTTTTAAATTAATTTCTCTTTACTCGAAGACACTTTGCACATCAGTATATTAATATTTCTAGGCCTCTGGAAAAATATTCCGACATTTTGTTCGCAAAAAGGACAAAACTGCTTCTTTCGCCTCACTCTCGTGTGAAACTGTTCTTCCCTGAGGGGTTTTCTTCAGTTTTGATGAGTGGGAGAAGTCTCAGGGTGCCTACTCTGGAGTGTAGGGTAAAGGGTCCAAGTCCTTAAAGCCATAGTCCTTCACAACAGCCTTTGCAATCCGCGTAGAAAGCACAGGTGGGTTGTCGTAAAGAAGCTAAATACCATAAAATGTCACGCACCGCATCCAACTGAAGTACCTCTCTCCAGAAAGAGAGTGAGATGTCTGCTGCAAACTTACAGCAATACAACAATTAAAGATAAGACTATAAATTGCTCAGAAGGTTTTCCCATGGATGAGCGTTATCTTGGTCAGTCCATGTGGAACTACCTATGTATTGTGACTGAAACATCCTTTTCAAGCGTATAGCGATAATCTGCAACTTGCTTGAGCTCCACTGCCTTTGCTATCTCTGCTCTGTGGTTGCAATGTGCTCCGTGGAAACGCTGTTGCTCGCCGCTTTAATCCCTCTCCCCCGCAGGATTTGGGGAAAAAATGCAAATGAGAAGGAAGCAAATGAATCTTCATATGATTTCAGTAACTGCTTTACCAGTTCTGTTGCCAGTTTTCGTATGGCCTAAGTGTTTCACAAAATTCCTTAAAGAAGTCCATGCGCATCATTTAAAATCATTAACTCTTCCTTTAAATTTTGTATCTCTCTAATTCTCGTATTTGTGGTCCGACGAAAATTCTTTACAGTACAAAATATCCGTTTTTTTATGTTCATGGCTTTCAGAAATTATTCCTCACACCTAATTTGAGATTAAGCGACGGGAGTAATATAAATTATCATAATTATTTCTTTATCATATTGCAATATTTTGAGAGCAGGGCTGGTTTTCTAAAAAGTAAAAGCTATGCGAGTAGAAATATGCAAACGTTTGTCAGTGGTGAGACTTGTGTTGACTAGTGTGAACTACGTAGAAACATCCTTAATTTAAGGACCCTTTACTCGTATAAAAAGGGACACATCTGAATTTTTATATTCTTGTTCTGCCGTCAGACTTCGCCAGCTGCCTGAGCAGGACTGTATGAATTATGATGTAGAATTTTTAACTTGCCGATTGCTTCCAAACGTGACTACCTTGTGAGGAAACGCCTTTACGTAAGATGGGAGTTGATACATGACTAAATAAGGTGAACCCGTGGATTGAGTGGAAAGGTCAAAATGAAAGAAGTCTGGTACATCGCTCTTCACGTGAATTTGAAATACATTACTGCCGATTCGTCTTGTGAGTATTGAAAATGATTGTTGTTGAACTCTGCGCATAATGTAACGCGTCCTCGGCACACGGGCGTCGTTGGCTGGGACACGAGTTCGATATTACTGTCGCTACTCCTCGCTGTGCTTAATCTCTCTAATAAGACTATTTTATTTCCGTACATTAACTGTGAGCTAAATAATACATTTTAATCGACTTTTAATTTTATAGCACCATACTCTTCAAACTAAATAACACATTTTAATCGACTTTTAATTTTATAGCACCTTACTCTTCAAACTAAATAACACATTTTAATCGACTTTTAATTTTATAGCACCTTACTCTTCAAACTAAATAACACATTTTAATCGACTTTTAATTTTATAGCACCTTACTCTTGCAACGAAATGAAGCCAATGGGACGGATGGGCTTGCTTCTTCATCTCTAATTCTTCAAATCAATGTTGCAGACTGCGACTCGCATCTGTCTCAACGTCAATCGCGATTTCCATTTCGTACCGCCATGAATTGACTTCGAATGTAGTTTCATGTCATTAGGAAGCATGCTTTCAGGAGCCAGCACTTTGAAACGAATGACGCTGTGGTCGTTCATTTCTAATACGAGTGCATGAAAACTGACATTCAAGCGATGTCATATTTCCTGAATTTTTACGAGTTCGTTCGTGTATTTAGAACTGAAGTACACGTTTTTTGTCTCATTTTGTGTTAGGCCTACGTTTAAAAATACATCCATCCTGCCGGAGAAACACAGTATTATCACTAGGGAACGGATTTTATTGTAATAAAAAATACCATATTTGTGTATACATATATATGCTTATTTTTTTCAAAACTTGTAAGAAAAAACAGAAAATATGTGAATAAAAATTCATTATTGTGTTTAAATTTTTTTTCTACAACCATTCTCCGACCATAAAACGTCGCCGTACAGTCCTTAACAAGGATTCGGAGTGGCTGAAAGTAGGTTCTATCTCTACTGAAGTAATTGTACTGTAAACTTCACCATAAATATAAGAATTTTATTCGAAATATAAAATACGTTCATAGTATATATTACATTATTTACGAGGAGCCGGTGAACAAGCGAATAGTAGAACCGCGTGGCCAGTGATGGATCCCAGGGGAGGGGGACAAGGGTATACACCCATCCGTCCAAATCGAAGAACGCGATGAGACAATTTACTGTAAAAATATTTGTTAGTTTTCGATGAAGTAACAAATGTGTTGTTTTAAGAACATAAGCAACAACGTACTTGGAATTACTTTTGTTCACAAAAATCCAACAAAAATCCACCATCATTTACTCCGAGCAAGCATTAAGCGAGGTGGGGGGAGGTAAGTTTGACTATTCATGGCGGATATATGGTGGGCATAGAACTGTAGCAGCATTACGTTTAATTTATAAGAAAGATAATGAAGCAACGTATATTGCAAACGCGCATCTGTTCCTTGTGTGTAATGTGTAAAAATATGTAAAATAAAAATAGTTCTAATTCATTCAGAATGTTTTGTAAACTCTAAAAACTATAATTGAATGCTGGAATCTTGTTCGTGTAAAAACATGTAATTACATGGAAATCCGTTCCCTAATTATCACATAAAACACGAATTAAAAACGATATAAATTCGCCAAAGCTAATATCCAAGCCGACTAAAACTGAATTAAACAATGCGAAAGGTAATTCGGTTGCCTTGAACTTACCACGTGTCAGAGTAGCAGTTCCCAGCCGCCCGCTAGATATCACTAGCGCGGCGAGCGTGTAACGAAAGGGCAGGCTCAGTTTACTACTTTCGTTTTATTTCAGAGGGAGGCATTAAAGCATAACAATCGGGATATTCTTTTTTCGAAACCGCCGCCACGATCATTTGAAAACAACTGCTGTCTAGATATTTGAAAAGACGAAGCACGTGATTTTCTAAGTACACTACATTATACGTCGCAATATTACGTTGCGCTTCACTTCTCCTTATCGATTTTTTTAAATATCTGTTTCATAACACGATGAATTCTTAAGCACGAGGACATGATTGATAATGAATAATGATGTAGTATTTAAAATTAACGAAAGTAAATGGTATGAAAACTACTTGTTCATTGAGCGTATATTGTGCTCTTGTAATAATGAATAATCTTTGGGTCCCCCTGTGGAGGAAAGGGTTGGGAGGCGCCTGGTGCCGAGAGGAGCGTAAATGCGCTCGCAGATTGGGCAGGCAGAAGCGGAGGCGGAGGCGGAGGCGGAGGCGGAGGTAGGCTCCGCTGGCCTCGAGCCGCTTTCACCGTCGCGGCGGCGGCGGCGTTTGCGGAGGCGGTGACGTCATGGGTGCGCGGCCGGCACTGCGCAACGCGGCGAGCCCCGCTGCGCCCGCTGCGCTGGACTGCCATTTATTCTTAGCTGCCTGGGAAGGAACTCAGCTGCTCCGGTGTCGACCAATCGGAAGGTTCAACGCCACCATAGTGACGTGTGAGGTCCCGATTGGATTGCACCGTAAGAGTTGATGAAATGTCACAAGCAGCTATGGAAAAGTCGCAGTATAGGGGTTACGTGTGGCAACGCGCGATGTGTTCGTGTGTGTGTTCGTGTGTGTGTGTGTGTTCGTGTGTGTGTGTTCGTGTGTGTGTTCGTGGGTGTGTGTGTGTGTTCGTGGGTGTGTTCGTGGGTGTGTGTGTGTTCGTGGGTGTGTGTGTGTTCGTGGGTGTGTGTGTGTGTTCGTGGGTGTGTGTGTGTGTTCGTGGGCGTGTGTGTGTGTTCGTGTGTGTGTGTGTGTGTTCGTGTGTGTGTGTGTGTTCGTGTGTGTGTGTGTTAGGGATGCGACGTCGATGTTTGAAACGTCGATTCTTCAAGGCTGTTACTTTCTTGTTTAGTTGGCGAATTAAAAAGTTCCATCACCGTTTTGTGCAAGATAATAAATAGTGAATAATTACAGATGATGCGACTGTCGATTCATTTGTTCGAACGAAGCGAAAGTTCTTTATTTTGTCTTGATCAAGCAGGTTATCTCGCCCACGAGAGATGACCCCGATGATGCCCTAGTATTTTCCACTCTTTTGTTCGTGTGTCGCGCGTGGAGAGGCGGTCAACACATGCGTAGTAGCTGCGGGGCCTCTCCCTTCTTCTGGATACTTCCACGGCGAACTCAGCACTCAGGCTTTCTGGCTCAGTTTTATTAACAACGAACAAAATTAAGAACAATCATCACTTTTTCAATTATTGATGTTTTGCCGATGGTGCACCTGTGTGTGTGTGTCTTGTCTGTGTCTTTGTGTCTGTCTGTCATTTTGTAAATTGATCTTTACTAAGCGGTCTCAAACGATTTTGAACAGTCTGCAACAAAAAATGAAAACGTTGTGGAGATTACTTTTGAATTAATATATTCCTACGTCGGGACGCATTGTAGGATTTCTTCCAATGATGCCATCCTAGTCACTTTTCTCGCAGGGGGATTACTTTCTGTGTCTGGTAACAAGATTTTAATAAATATCTCTTAATGAAACGACAACGCGATCGTTTGTCCTATTTCACAGCATTGCTGTTGTTTGCCGACATGTTCTTCCTTCTGTGGGAATCTGTTAAGGACTCGCTCTGCCCCTTGAATGCGCGATGGCGTCTAAAGGTCTCCATCAGACGGTGCTTTTGTAAATTTTCATGCAGGAAATGCATCACTTGCATTTGCAAGATAGTTTACGTGTTCGATTCGGCGAGTGCATCAACTGATGTCACTGCAGCGCCTCTAACCGGGAGGTCCTAGGTTCGAGTCCTGACGGCGACACGATTTTCGACACTAGCTTTTCAGCTAGGTCGAATTCAGTCGCTGTCTGGAGGAGAATTCTAGCGGCCGGCTGCTCCGATCGGTAGTTTTCCGTGGTTTCTCCGATCAACACCAGGCAAATGTCGGAGCAGTACCCTACCAAACGGGCCACGGACCGCGCGCGATCTGTCCTTCCTATTCCTTGTCCTATCCTCTCCCCTTACACGCTCACTTACACTAACATGCACTACACTACCACATATTCCGGGAGACCGGTCGGGAGCTTAGAGCTTGTCCCGGCTGGGGCGGTGGCCCGCTGGTGGGAGAGTCCTGGTTAGGGGGAAACCCCACTAGCCGACGGTAGGTCGGCGCCGGATCTCGCCATCCAGTGGGGGAAGATAACCGCCATATCCCGATAAAAAACATGCACTATACTAACGGGACTAATGTCCAAAGCAGTTGACGCGCCCGGAAACACGAAAAAATCAATTAATCAATCGATTCGGCGAGGACAAAGTGTTTCTCGACTAAGAAAATGAGTTATTAGCGTGCTTTGATGTTAGCCGAGAGGAGGCAATTGGTCCTAAAAACCTTGTTTAAATTGTATTTTGTCATTTACGGTAATTACGAATGTTAAAGGGAACGTACCTCATTTCGTACGAAATGGCACAATTACATTTGATTTTCGCTTCCAGTACCCCCGTAATCTTGATGAAGGGGGAGGGAGGGAGAGAGGGGGGGAGAGAGGAAGGAAAGATCGCGCGCGGTCCGTGACCCGTTTGTTAGGGTTCTGCCCGGGCATTCGCCTGGTGTTGGGAGAAACGCAAAAAAGCTACCGATTATATCAGCCGGCCGCCAAACTTGTCGTCCAGACAGCAGTGCCATCAGTTGGTGCCCGGACCCGCGTAAGCCGGTCCTGTGAGTTTGGGAAAGTGGAAAGGCGAGGTGGGCAGGGCCAAGGCCACGCCCCCTGCGGCAGTGGGTCGCGGATCGCGTGCTGCGCCGGCGCCAAGGCCGCGACGAACACCTCCCTCCCTCCCTCCCTCCCTCCCTCCCTCCCCGCCCAAACGAACACGGCTGAAGACGAAACTAGTGGTCCTAAACAGCACGTACTTTCTCCCCTTTAGTAATGGTTATGGAATACAGTTTATAACACAATTTCTCTCCGAATTAACACGTCTCGGTCGTCTCATTTTCTGTAGCTCTCATTACAGATGGTGCGACAATTAAATGTTTTCGAGCAAATATCAACACAAATTTGACAGTTATAACTGCTTTTCGTACAGCTAAATCATCTCACAACTATGAGACGAAATTCACAGAAATTCGCGAGTCGCGACGCGGAAATGTCAGTGTTGCATTCCAGTCTGATATACCCTGAAGGCTTTTTTTTTTCTCCTAGGGCTTTTATCCAGCCGACAGCCGGTTGCCCTTAACGTCCCGAAGGGACGCATATTCGACCATACACTAGACAGACACTTGCGGGCTCCTCTGATCTGGTGAAGCTTTTTATTTCATGTATTTCAATTGGGATTTAAATAGTTTTCAAAAGATTAATTTGTAAACGTATAATAAAAACTCGGATGTAAGAAACGAACCAAGTAATATGAAATAATATACACATTTTAACTTACTTAACATACGTACTTACGTAAATGCCTCAAAACACCTCGAAAATTACGTTCACAAAACACAGGATTTTCGAATCGGGCGACTTAGTTTGACGTGCGTTTTGTGTAATTTACAGAAAAAGTACTCATGTTCTCCAAAAAATCAACATGGCGTTATTTGGTGTTTTGGACGATCACACTTCATTTCATAAAAAATGTATCCTCACAATTGTAGTTGTAGGAAAACGCCGAAAAAAAATATTTTAAAATCTTCAAAAAATTAGCGTTTCAACGAACACGAGACCTGCATCACACAACCTTCCTTTACGATATCTAAGGTCTAACTTTTATCAAAAAACTTTGTGCCTTTTTTTTAAGACAAGAAATAAAAATTGCCTACGACACAAAATTTCACGAAAAATACTCGTTTTTGAAGAATTGAACATTATTTTTAGATCTGTTTTTCAATCCATTAAGAAAACAAAGTTTATCTTCGTAATTATCGAAAAACGCCGAAAAAATCAAATTTTTTTCAAGTTTCGAAAAATCAGGGATTTCAATGGCATTCTCTTAAACGTCCTCGCTATCCAATGACAAAGTTTAATGAAAAACGTTTCAACTTTTTTTTAAATTCGAAAAATGTCCCTGGGGCGTCATGTAAAGTACCCCCAAAATTAAAATATCGGTTTCAAATTCAAGGGTGCGCCACATCAGCCGGATCGATTGGGGAATATCAATTTTGGAGAAAATCGGCTGAACGGTTTAACCGCTAGCGTTGTTGACAGACGGACATTTTATCCACTTTTTTGTTGGCAGGGCCCTGTAATAAGAGGTTTTCTGCCGAAAATTCGAAGATTTTGCGCAACATTACATAACTTTCTTTCTGCCGCAGCAGTATATTGTCTGGGGGGGTGGATGGATGAATGGATCGATGGTTCTGGCACCACGTGCGGGGAAGTGGAAGGACGGTGAGGGCAGAAGGTGCTCTCTGGGCCGTTCCCTATTCTCTGAATGGCCTAAGGCGGATGAGAGGGACCAATAAGAACAGGGATGACCCCAGTCATGGCAAACAGCAATTTATTCGGCTGACATACTTACATACACCTTACTGACACCTGACGTAGCCCAGCCTCGCCAAGGACTGTTCTCCGGAAGAGGCACTTTCCAGCTGCCATCAGACGCCTCACGAAGTGCATAGCGGTGAGGGGAGAGGGCGGGAAGCTGCTAGCAGGACCCCGGAAGGTCGATCTAAACTAGCGAGGTGGAGGAGTGTCGGCAGGGCCAGTTTGGGCCGATCTGAACCGACGGAGGAGTGGAAGGTCCGTGCGCACGGGCGACGAGCTCACGAGTAGCATTCGTCTCCCGCTAAGCGGAGGTCAAGTTGTTATATAGGCCTTTTCTGCTGAGACGCTCTTTCCGAGGCGGAGCTACGCAACATGCTTACGTGGGTGCCAGCTGTCTGGCGCCACCGAGTGGCTCCATGGGAAGGCAGCCTAAGGTAGAGTCGTTACGCTCTAACCGCCACGTGACGGACCTTGAAGTCGTAACGTCTTAACTTAGACGTAGAGCATCCCCAATCCTTCCTTTCCCTTACTCAGTGGCGCTTGTGAAGGGGATCAGCGCTTTCGGTGGCGCCACCGAGTGGCTCCATGGGAAGGCTGCCTAAGCCTTCCACAGTGGCGTATTGATACGACCTTGCAGACATTTCACCAAGTGGTGGTTCTTATTCGTTTACGCGTAGTGGAGACGTTTAACACAATGAAACGTGTGTGCTGAGTCAATTCAAAAGCGTGTTATGTAGAAAGTTATGTCATGGAGTGCCTCGCAGCGCAGTAACTTGAGGCAGCGTTCTGAAACGCCCCCGGGTCGACAAAACGTCTATATCTTATTGATTGATTGATTGATTCCGGGCGCGTCAACTACTGAGGACATTAGTCCCGTAAATGTAGTGCATGTTTTTCATCGGGAGGTGACGGTGATTTTTGCGTACTGGATGGCGAAATGCGGCGCCGACCTACCGTCAACTAGCGTTTTTTTTTTCAAACTAGGACTCTCCCACCAGCGGGGTACCGCCCCAGCCGGGACAAGCTCTAAGCTCCCGACCGATCTCCCGGAATATGTGGTAGTGTATGTTTGTGTGTGTGTGTGTAAGGGGAAAGGATAGGACCAGGAAGAGGAAGGACAGATCGCGCGCGGTCCGTGGCCCGTTTGGTAGGGTACTGCTCCGGCATTCACCTGGGGGTTGATTGGAGAAACCACGGAAAACTACCGATCAGAGCAGCCGGCCGCCACAATTCTCCTCCAGACAGCGACTGAATTCGACCTATGTGAAAAGCTAGTGTGGAATATCCTGCCGCCGTGGGGAGTGGGAACCTAGGACCTCCCTGTGCACTGCCGTGACATCCGTTGATGCACTGAGCCACCGCTCCCGGTTTGCCGGTTGAAGTGATGCGACTTGTGTTCATAAGAAGCCCCCTCACGTTGGTTTGTCTCGGGTCTGCTTGTTTGTATTGGGCGCGCAGCATTTCCTTATAAAAGATTTTTAAAAAAGACTGGTCAGACATTTGAGGATCTGTTTACCCGGACGGTCCTCTGTTGGGAGTTTCCGTCGTTGCTCGCCCGGCGCGCTGCCCCACGTCCAGCAAACAAACGGAGATTTGAAGCTGTATGCGTTGCTTGGAAAGGAGTTGGCGGTGTCGTCCGAGAAGCGGGGCGAAGGGAGCGCCCTTTGACCTTTGGCGCCGCCGCTGCCCGAGGCGGAGGGAGGACTTCGATACTCTCCGCTCCACCGCCCCCATCCCGCCTTCTCGACCCTTGTTGCATTCACCTCAGCAGGAGAGCTCTGCGTTTTTATCCGCTGTTATTTTAATGCGCGTTGTACGTCTGGGAACGCTCGGAGTATTTCAGTTGTACCGATTTTTTTTTTTTCACTTTAAAATGAACCAAAGAAGATTTATTTCACACTTGAGTGTTCTTAAACTAAATCGTGTAACACGCCCGCGGAAGAATCGTAGGATGCTTCCTAGATGTGAATCCAGCCTCCTTGTCGCTTTATTTTTTATGTAACCGTTTTGCAGGAGTGAAATCGCGTTAGTGTGTTGGGAATTGCGAGACTCAAATATCTCTGTCCGCAGGCTGTCGTTTTCAGTATCAACGAGCGCTGAGGTGTTAATCAGTGCCACTCGGGAGGTGGAGATTTGTGACTGCGAGAGAGTCCCTTTTCAGTCGGTGGCTTGGGTGCTAATACAAGGCGAAGTGTAACGAAATGTAATTCGTGATTTCTTCGCGGATGCCGATTGTTTGCTTTGAGGTGACAATCACATATTCGCCCCATGTTACGTTCAGTAGTCAAGACCTACACGGAATGGAATAGATTGCATGCAAAAACCTTTGAACCCTTTTCTGGAAGCGTTCAACAGTGTAGGAAATTAATTTAGGGTATTACTAAGTAAATGACGGACTTGACTGAGAATAGTAGGTTATATAGGTATGCAAAAGTGCTATATTGTGAAGTGAGATGTCGTGCAGTGTAGAGCAGAGAAAGAAGGAAGGGATTGAAGGGTCATAGTAAAGTGAAGTGAAGTGCAATGTAATGTCAGTGCAGTGTGGTCTTAATTGTGCAAATATTCAGTGTGGAGTTGGATTATAGAAGTTTCTTTATCTTAATGTAATTAGTGTTTTATTAGTCAGTTTTATTATTATTAATATTATTATTGTACCATTGTTATTGTTATTAGCTTTACTATTTTTATTATTCAGTTTATGTTATATTCCCTTATTTTTGTAATTACCTACCATCGGGTTATACTCCATTGCAGCTGAAATAAATGTATCTTATCTTACAATTTCACTGGTGGTGCTCCTCGTACCAACCCGCCCCCCTTCCAGCGGAGCATCGATTGAGTTGGGACAGCCCCCCAAGGGGGGGTATGTCTGGTCTCCGGGCATGTGTAATAATGTAGTGCATGTTATTGTAAGCGTGTGTAAGTGAGGGGTGAGGATAGAACCCGTTTGTGATGGTACTGCTCCGGCATTCGCCTGGTGTCTATCGGAGAAACCACGGAAACTACTGATCAGAGCAGCCTGGCACTAGAATTCTCCTCCAGATGAATTAGATGTAACTATCTAGCCAGTGTGAAAAAAAATATACCATTCTCCTCAAGATGCAGCCTTATAAACTGCAATTTTTATACTGTTCCAATAAGCACCTTGGTGCTGTTGTTTCGTGTGCGACATCAATGGCGTGGAATGTGCCGACCGCTTGAGGAGGGGCTGGCATGATCAGCTGGAAGGAGAGCAGGTGTCCTCGGGGCAAAATACAAACAGCGAGGCTGATTCCTCCCGAGGGTCTCGCGTGCGGCCTGCCGCTCTTTTGGAGGCGGTCCAGAGTCCGCGGCCGTAGAGCAGGGGCAGAAATAGGGCGACTGGACGACGGGGGAAACCGGCCTCTTTAGCCGAAGCGTTGAAATGATTGCTCCCTCAAGACACGGAAGTTTAGCAACTCGAGACATCTCGCATTCCTGGATGGGTGACCGCCCGGAACCCCGATTATTAACGTCGGCGAGTCGGTGGCCGAAGGGATAAAACATTTCTTTTTTCAGTTTCAACAGTTTCAACATTTCTCTATATGGAGTTATTTTAGGCAGTACATGGTTTTTAATTAATTCAATTGAATTGTGAATTTCATGAAAGAAGTTTTGGATATCACATTTATACTGTGGTGAGTAATTTTGAACATAACTTTGTGTAAATGTATACTGTCCTTTACATGGTTCAGTTTCTGAATTTCAATATTCCTTTATATGGAGTTATTTTGGCCAGTACATGGTTCTTAATTGATTCAATTGAATTGTGAATCTCATGATAATAGTTTCGGGAATACTGTGTTCAATAATTTGTAATTTTTGTTTTTAATTGTCCCATTGTTGTGACATTCCTTTTTGTTTGTCATACGCTCAATGAGCATTTAGAACTGTATTTACTTCAATCATTCAAAGTAATCACATGAGAACACCAGAGACCTGTGCTTATTTACATTCTTCCATAGATTGTAACTTCCATAGATTGTATACTCCCTAAACCGGAGGGTATTTTTCTCTTTTCTTGTAATTAACGCTCTCCGCGGCAGAAGATTGTGGCCGGCACGGCGTGGCTTGGGACAACCTTCAGCCTCCCCCCTTTCCACTACTGCGGTGGGCATCAAAGACCGTAGGGTACAGAGCGAAATGTGTCGGCTTCCCGTAAAATAAAGGAGGGAGTACCTTTACAGCAATGTGTGTGTGTGTGTGTGTGTGTGTGTGTGTGTGTGTGTGTGTGTATATATATATATATATATATATATATATATATATATATATATATATATATATATATATATATTTCAAATGTGTAAAACATTATTTGAATGCATTTGTGATTTCATTGAATTTTTAGTTCTTAAATATGAAAAAAAAGTGTTTGTTACATTGCAATGCTTTTTGCGGTTCGCTGTATACCTGTGGTCTGAATTATCAAAGACCACGTTATAAATTGACTTCAGAAAGCATTTGTCCCTCAGATTTGTTCAGAGAACTTTTATTGTCTTCCAACACCTTTTATTGCCTCATATTTGGAAAGGTTAAGGTAAAATAAGATTATTAAAAAATTACTGTTGTTGCGAGTATATACAGTATTCAAACTTGAAAAATTGTAACATGTTCTTGTGTTCCAATTATGCCGGATATATATTCTGTATAATAACTGCTGACCATTATTATTATGGAAAAGGGTGTTTATACTTCAAATCGTTGATAGCACCATAACTAACTGTCCAACCCCATACAAATTCGTAGTATCAGAATAAAGCATGCAAATTGAAATAAAATTCAAAATATTTTTGATATAACTAATAGTAATGAAGAAGAAACAATTTAAGCAACAAAAAACTTCAAAAGTATTTTCTTAAAACTAAAATTTAATTGCTAGAGTAGACATCGTAACATTAACAGGACGTCGTTACCTTAAATGGCAAAAATGGAAGAGGCAACACAAAGAGAATCTTTGTTTCTCGTTCAACTATTCCTTTTCGCGCGCCGGATGCGAACCTATTTTTAAAAACAACTTGAGTTCTTGTATCGTGTGGCAGCGATTTGTGTGGCTGGTTCTTTGATTTGCAGCTCAAGCGCACTCATGCGGCGGTCAAAGGAAACAACAAAGAGCCACTCGCTACACTTCGTCTGCGGGTCGGGCCGGGTTTAGCTCGGTAGAACCGACACTAGCTAGATAGGAAGGTCGAATTCAGCCATTCTCTGGGGGAGAATTCTGTACTGATGTTTTGCTGTCAACACTAACTGAGCTATCCGGGCTCCGGGAGACCGGTCGGGAGCTTGGAGCTTGTCCCGGCTGCGGCGGTGCCCCGCTAGTGGGAGATACCTGGTAGGGGGAAGCCCCGCTAGTCCTCCGCGGTAGTCACGCTCCGGGTCCTCGCCTCGGGGAAGTAGGGTCGTATTTATGAAACTCTGCCAGCAGATCTCGTAGAGGCCTGCCTTCAGGGGGCTTGCTGGGAGGTTAAGGGACGACTGCAATTGGCCGGGGGCCGTTCATAAATTGCAAAACCGAACACTGGCAGGCCCCTGGCAGAGGTTTATAAATACGGCCCGTAGAAGTCAGCGCTGGGGGCCTGCTGTTGCGGAAGAACGTCGGCAGCGGAGCATAATAACTGTCCCGCTCTTCGGCGGTTCAGTTTTAAGAAGGACGCTGCGATTCCAGCTGCCAGCTGTGTGTGGCAGTTCGCCTCCGAGGGCGGTTTGGGCATGATATTTTCTGCTGCTATGCAAGTTCGTATCACAACTAAATTGTAAAAATTGACCTATATGGAAGCCAATATAATGAAAAACAATCATAATAATAAATCGTGTCCAAATGAATCACGTTGAGCCGGAAGGACAGTACTTTTTCTCGAACTTTGGACGGTGATAACTCCGTAAATGATTCACTTCCTTTCAACATCTTACGGTGGGTTGCGATTTACCATCACCAATCCGGCATGGTTTGAATGCAACAAAATATTGATAAGAATGATGACCAATTGTTAACCTATGTTTCAGTGCTTGGTTTGCATACGTCGTCACTGGTCCATAACCTTTACTATAATTAAATTGCATCACAATAGATGTCTTAACAAAACGAAATCCATGCGTTTAATAAGAAAATTATATAACGGCACTAAAAGAAAGTTTTGTATTCTTAATGAAGTCGAGAAAATCTGCGGTTCTTTGCTTTAGGAACTAAATACTTTTGAGACACGAGTTCGTTTGTATGTCGTGCGTAGAGGAACTCAACGTTCTTCGAAGTTTAGTTATACACCTGTGGTTGAAAAATCTTCATTACGACAACATCGTCAAGGGAATGACTTCTTTTTGCGGTCTCCTGTAACGAGGTAGAAAAGTCGTAGCAACTTTTGCCTCGTTTTCATACGAAACTTCGCGGGAAGTTTAACACTCCCGGTTTTCTTTCCGAGTTAGGAAAGTCTCTGAAATGAGGTTCTTCACTTTTTCGGAACATTTTGCTGTGTTGTCTGCAGTTCGGGCAGGACTAACATCGAAAGTTAATACAATTGGATGATGTGAACCACTGAAGAAATAGACAAATCGGGTAACTTGCGGGAACAGGTTTGGTAGCTTGTAGCGGACTGTAGTGGGAGAGATGTGCTCGAACACTCAAAAAAGCAAAGTGGTGAGCCAACTTAAATGAATGCTAAAGGAGAAGTATTCAAAGCAGTTTTGTGATGCAGTGAAAGTTAGTCGTAGGTTCAATAAATTTTTGCAGGTGCCAGTATGATTGAGATGTGATGTTGCAGAAAGAGGATTGTGGCTTTTTAAATCGTTGCGATAGAATATTATTCAATAATATTTTTACATTCATAGTTCTACTATCACTAAAGAAATGCAGTGAGTGAATCGGTTTTCTCGAACTCTCTCTGTGTGCGAGAGTGGGCTACAATGCCCGAAGTAATTTCGAGGCTACACTATTTTATAAAATTAAATGAGCGTGTTTTAGTTGAGGGAAGGTGCAGTGAAATTCAATTGTTGAAAGAGCGTTTTCTGGGAGTGTGCAGTAAGAGTATAATCGCGTATTAATTTTGACTCATTTAAAAAAAAGAATTCAAAAAGCTGTTGATTCGTATTCTCTGTAAATTCAAAAGATAGATGATAGGCATTGACAATTTTTATGAAACCATTGACTCTAGAAAAGAGAATATTTGGAAAATACTCGTAATCCCGCGTCAAAAAGATTTAGGACGAATATATAGAAGTTCTGAGAAGTGTAAAGTGTGAAGAAGTTCTGAGAAGAGAGTGAAAAGTCGCCGCGAAGAGTGTTATTCGCTGTCGCTATTGAAGCTGTCACTCATATGCACGGAAAGCAACGTCAGTGTACAAAGGGTTTTCCGAAATGTAGCTCACACACTGCACTGAAACAACAAAATACTCTCGTATACACTGCAGTAAATAAAATGTACAAAAACGGTCTTCACGACTGCTGCACTACAGTACTACAGTTCTTTTTATACCAAGAATATACAGAAGTTGGTATTCCATAACGTAGTACGTCAATAGCAAATCCTCAGTGGCAGGCGCCCTTTTCCTTGGAGTCTTGCTATCGCATGACGTCGGTGCTGACTTAAGCAGTGACGCACTGAGTGTGAGAATTTGGTCTGTACAACACAGTAAAAGAATGGACGGAATAGCAAAATAAAATATTCGTATTTTTCAGTGAAAATGGAAACTTCGGTTGTTGGTGGTATTTTTGTTGTTGTTTTTCCCCTTTTTCGAATTGCTAGGTATCTTACGAAACCATAAAAGCTTTCGACAGGGCCGAAAGCTCTAACGTTTCTTTGAATTTCTGCGCGGATTGAATCGGTAACACGGGTATACTGGAGAGGGAGAGGAAAGGCCGATCGCGAAAGGACTTTGGACGACGCACGCTCAAATGTTCTGTGCACTTCCTGCGACGTGTGTGTGTCTGCCGTGCGCCTGCCTCGCACGTGCCTTTTTCCCAAGGGGAATTCACGCCGGGGTGGTCCCCAGGGCGTTAGCCTCTATTCACATTCGCTGCCGACCCACGAGAACCTATGGATCCCACCAGAACGCAGTTTGCCCTCACTGCAACCTGCCCATTGAACGCCTGGGTCGATTTGCTCTGCAGGCTCAGAGCTTCTGACTTTGTAGGCCGGTGTCGGTGTCGAAACAATGCGCCACTCACAGCGCCTCGGGGCAAGTCCCTCTGTGCCCAGAGCACCAGGCCGCTGTCACGACGAAGTCAAGACCTCTATAGGAGGCACCCGAACTAAGGTCCGGGCGACTTGGAATCCCTTTTCCGTCTCCTCACTGCAAGCACCTTCGTTCTGTCGACGTGGGTACAGCCGGAACCTTGGCAACCTGACAGCGGGGTTCATGCTCCCCGTCTGGGCTTTTATATGTGGGATCCGGATCATTCCGAAGAAGTCCTTCGCCCCATTCCGCCTAAAGGTCGACGCGCCAGGGGCCACAGCTGGTGAGTTGCCGGGCAGCACGGAGCTTAGCATCGCCTACTCACTGCCTCCACCTTGAAGATAAAGCTCAGAGTAACACCAGGTGAATGCCGGAGCAGTACCCTAACAAACGGGCCACGGACCGCGCGCGATCTGTCCTTCCTCTTCCTAGTCCTATCCTCTCCCCTTACACACACACTTACACTAACCTGCACTACACTACCACACATTCCGGGAGACCGGTCGGGAGCTTAGAGCTTGTCCCGGCTTGGGCGGTGCCCCGCTGGTGGGAGAGTCCTGGTGAGGGGGAAACCCCACTAGCCGACGGTAGATCGGCGCCGGATCTCGCCATCCAGCGGGGGAAGATCACCGCCATCTCCCGAGGAAAAACACGTGCACTATTTACGGGACTAATGACCAAAGCAGATGACGAGCTCGGAATCACTAATGAACCAACGAACGAACCTTAAAACTAACGAGTTTGACGTCGTCGTGAAACTCAGTGTCCGGATGCTCTTGTGCAAAATTCCAACCTTGAAGCTAACGACGTGAGTGCCGCCGTGAAACTCAAGGTCCGGGTGGAGGCGTTGCCCGTGAACGCGGCCGCGAGCTGCCGCTTCCCAGGGGATTCCGTTGGCAGTGGCAATCGTATTGTGAATTCAGTCTTCAATGAATATGCCACCCATGGAAGAGAGTTTTCCCGCGGAGAAGGTGGGCGGGGCCGCAGGGTTGGTGACGGAACGCCCCCGCCGCTCCGGAGTGTGAACAAACGAGGTTAGCGGCGTGCGCCGTCGCTATCGATTGTTACATCATGTTTACACTTAGGCGCTTGCTAGGGCTTCGCGCAGTTGTCTCGTTGGGGAAGGGCGGGGCCAGCCCTCCCTCCCCTCACGCCCCCCCCCTTCTCCACGTGACAATTACTTTCTATGCGAGGCATTTTTATGGAAGATTGGGCTTTAAATATGGTTGTAACCCACATTTGTGTTATTGTAGTGCAGTCGAAAAGGCATTTTGCCTCCCAGAAGATGAGGTAGAAGATTTTATTTTTTATTTTGTTTATGTAGTTATTATTAAGAAAATCCTTAGTAATTAATCGCTTTTTGTTTTTAATGACCTTAGAAATTCAAAAATTATACATTTAGTAATGTTGGGCAACTTCAGAATAATAAGGAAGAGTTAGTGAATTTTTAAAATGTCATAGCTCTGTTGCTATTTTCTCGAGAAAAATAATTTATAAAGGCAACGCGCAGAGAATTGTATGACCTTTAAAAATGTACATAAGTATTTTTGCACTGAGGTCAACCATTAAAACGTTATTACGCAAGAATCAAAAAATGCCCAAAAATTGTTTGCTTTTTTGCTATCAAAACTTTTCCCGTGAGTATTTCGAGGTGGAAAACGTAGGGTTTTCTTACAAATGACCATATAAACAAAATAAAAACAAAATCTTCTACCTCACCTTTTGAAAGTTGGACCGCCTTTTGACTCGCCATCGACTGCACCATTATCATCTAATATATGAAAGCTGAAAAATTTTGATGTCCCTGCTATTCCCCTCCCAGTAAACGGTTTTAAACATGTCAGGTACGAAAAAAAGAGAAACAAACGGGATTGGAGGTCACTATATATTGAAGAGATCACGCCTTTCCTTTAATGATAAAAGGCTACGAAATTTTCCGTGTTTGAAATGCGTGGCTAGAATGGAAACGAGAAGAAGGCGTCATGTGCAACTTGGCAAGTTTGCTGCAAATGAAGAGCAGTTGATCTTGCTTAGAGAACTTCGTGTCGTGTGATCGTTGTCAGCTGCAGCTAGTGGCTGTAATTTCTCATAGATCGATATTTTCCGTAGATATCACAAGAATGAAGAGATGAGGGAGTTCTGATAATTCTTGGAAAATTCTGTTTCATACATTATGTAGCATACATTAAGGGTAGGTTGATACTAGAATTTGCTGTTGTGGACCTTGACAATATCCATGTATGTATGTGTAAAGATCTTGGTAAAACTAAATCATAATGTGTATTCATGGATATGCAGTATTTTCTCTCGTAACTTTTTTCCAGCACTTCCTTCTGTGCGACATAATGGCATGGGTTCAGCCAGTCATCATAAATTAAAATAGCTGTGTCGTATAAAGAAGGCTTTGTCCGCCAGTACCAGCTATGGGCAAAAGGTGTTCGCCCCGTGAAGGAAGACATTGGACTCTTGTGTTGTGGAGAAATTAAGAAATGTTTTATTTACGAGACTTTTGCTGAGTGGATGTGCTTCGAAACAGTTGTGTGCGTGGGTGAGAGTTTGTTTTGTATTTCCGAGGGCGACAACTGCTAGTAAGGTCATTAGTCCCGTAAGTGTAGCTCTTTATTGCGGGAGGAGCCGGTGATCGTTTACCGCTGGATAGTGAGATCCGGCTCCGGTCTAGACGTATGCTAGGAGGTATTCCCTACCAGGTTTTCTCCCACCAGCGTAGAACCACTCCAGCCGGGACAAGCTCTAAGCTCCCGACCGGTCTCCCTGAATAGGTGGTGGTGTTGTGCATGTTAGTGTGTGTGTAAGGGGAGAGAATGGGACAAGGGAGAGGAATGAAAGATGGCGCGCGGTCCGTGGCCCGTTTGGTAGGGTACTGATCCGGCATTCGCGTGGTGTTGATGGGAGAAAGCAATGAGAGCAGCCGGCGTGCGGCCAGCGGGTGGTGGGTGAGAGAGAATGCAAATGTGCGAGGAGCGTCTGGGAAGCTCCTGCCGCGCGCGTGCTCGTGCGCTGGCCACGCGAGTGACCTGCGCACGCAGGCTCGCGGAGAAAACCTCCAGTTCAATGGCAGAACCCGAGGAGCGACCTCACCGCAACAGAGTTTCAATAGCAGTCATTCGGACCGCGGGACCGGGAGAGGTGACTCAACGCATGTCACTGGAGAGCCTCTTATCGTGACGTCCTAGGTTGCCAATCTCGACGCTGGCAGGATTTGCGACATTAGCTGCGTAGCTAGGAGGTCGAGGTCAGCCGCTACCTGGAGGGGAATTCTAGGGACCGGCTGCTCTGAGCCGTAGTTTTCACCGGGAGCGGTAGCTCAGTGCATCAACTGATGTCAATGGAGCGCCTCTAACCGGGAGGTCCTAGGTTCCCACTCCCCACGGCGGCAGGATTTTCGACACAAGCTTTTCAGCTAGGTCGGATTCCGTCGCTGTCTGGATGAGAATTCTAGCGGCCGGCTGCTCTGATCGGTAGTTTTCCGTGGTTTCCTCGATCAACACCAGGCGAATGCCGTAGCTGTACCGTATCAAACGGGCCACGGACCGCGCGCGATCTGTTCTTCCTCTTCCTTGTCCTATCCTCTTCCCTTACACACACACACTTACACTAACATGCACAACACCACCACCTATTCAGGGAGACCGGTCGGGAGCTTAGAGCTTGTCCCGGCTGGGGCGGTTCGCCGCTGGTTGGAGAGTCCAGGTTAGGGGGAAACCCCACTAGCCGACGGTAGGTCGGCGCCGGATCTCGTATCCAGCGGGGGAAGATCACCGCCACCTCCCGAGAAAAAACATGGCCTACACTAACGGGACTAATGACCAAAGCAGTTGACGCGCCCGGAAACACGAAAAAATCAATCAACCGTAGTTTTCTATGGTTTCACCGATCAACACCAGGCGAATTCCTGATGTTGATCGGAGACCAGTCGGTAGACTCATCAGGAGATCGGTTGGGAACTTTGTTTGTCCCGGCTGGGGCGATGACCCGCTGATGGGAGATACCTGATTGACGAAAACCCCTCTAGATGACGGTAGGTCTGCGCCGGATCTCACCAACTAGCGTGGGAAGATCACAGTCACATCGCGAAAAATGTACTACTTACAGGGCTAATGACATTAGCATTTGACATACCCGTAATCACTAATCAATCAACCGAACCGGTGGGGGGGGGTATCTTATAGTTCATGTCCCGACACCGCATAGACAGCGAGCCCTAATTCAGCTGCTGTCCCGCGGAGAATTCTGCTGCTCTGATCGATACGTGGAGCAGTTGGTTCCTTATCAAGTGCGCCACGAGCAACGCGTCATTTCTCCTTCCTCGTCATTGCCCCCCTCTTCTCCACTTACACACGCACGCACGCACACACAGGTACTGCCATTCGTTTCAGATTCACTCTTTACCGGCCCATTTCAAAATTGCGATGTGATTCGCCCAGCAAATTCGCTACAAATACGTCCGCGAATATATACGCCTGATATTTTTATAGTCTTCGCAGCATATTGTGTCGTCAACTTTTACGAGTTTCGTGATATCGTGATATGAAAAGGCAAGGTAAAAATACAAATCCTTACCGGCTTGGCTTAATCTGCGAATATAAGACGATCCCGTGTATTTTTGTTTGTTTGTTTGTTGTTGTTTTTTTTTTTTTTTTTTTTTTTAATCCCTCTCCTATGACTTCGGTCACTTTAGTGTATACATGTAGTATAAATGACTTACATGTGTACAGTTTATCGTACACGATGGAATTTTTTACTCAAGAGGTAGAATTGCATTTAAGTTATGATTTAATTTAATCAGAAGGAAACCTATACCAGTAATGTGTAATTGTTGTAATATGATTGGAAATGAAAATCTCACAATTGCTTTCTTTGTTTCAGGTGAGTGAGCGGGAGGTTGTCTCCAGCTGACCATGTGCACTGCGAGAGGTAGGCCTTGTGTTCGTGCCTCACTCAAAATTTTCTGTCATGTTTTATTGCTTTGATTTTGAACGGATGTACGTATACAAGATGTGTACTTCCATATATCAATAGGCAATAAATATCAATATCACAATAACGTTGCTTAAGGTCACCATACGTGAAAATTGCCGATTTTGTTTAGTTCCATGCGTGACGAGTGTAATTTACGAAGGGCCGAAGTTGTGCGGCCTGTGGTCGAACGAATGTGCTCGTTGTTTAAAGTTCTTTGGTTGGCCCAATACGTGAGCTTGGCAGATCAGCGGTTTATGAACGAAACAACTTTTGTCAGCGGCGTTATTTCTTACCAGTCATGATGTAACAACACTGAAAACAAACAGTCAAAATTCAAAATAAAATAACTCATTGGGATTTTTTGGTATTGTTTCTTACCCATTATAAATCAATATCTGATTAAAATATGAAGCGTAGGTTGTGTTACGATTATCGAATAAAAACTGTATAACCAAATGACCTATTAGACCGAATAAAGGTAAGGGTGTACGTTTAGTTTAATGAATTTTTGAAGGACTAGCAGGAACATGACGTATTACATCATTTCAAGAATTTTAGTAATACTGCTAACATATACCGTTAGCCCATTAAAATTTTGTGTTTGATGTTATATGCTGAACATACAAGCACAAGCTAGATTCTATATGCAGTATATAAGCGCTGAAAAAGGCCATAATATGATGGTCGAAGCTCGATCGACTGAGACGCGGCTCATTCCGGACAGCCACGAACTAAATACAAGCTTGATTTGCATGCAATGATTTGCAAATATCCTAACATAGGTCGTTATTCGCCCAAAGGTTGATTCGGCTATTTATCCACAACGGGACCAATGATGATAAAAAATTGATTTTAGTATCTGGACATTTGATGGTTCAATTAACGAGTCTTCATTGGATGGAACGTTAACTTTCTTTATGTGATCTGACATCAACCAGGGAGAGGGGTGTGTGTGCAAAGCGAGGAGCGAGGAGTTTTTGTATTTATTCTATACGATCTCTACACTCCAAATCATTACAATCTTTATGCGTCGATTAGCACATTGTTTTAAATTATTTATACCGTTTTAATCAACATGTTGCATCTGCAACATTTTTTTTCTTTTCGATCCGGCAATGCTTTTATATTGCTGTGTATTACACATTCCACACTAGTGATCACGTGATTAATCACGTTTTACGCTACGCTGTGCAAAAATTGTAATAGATGAGACTTTCTCGTAAGTATGGGAATGTTCCTGGTCCTGGTTTGGACATGGTTGTCAAGTATTCTGTTGGTAAAACGTTCTCTCTCAAATTTGGGCGTGCGTACAGTATGAAAATTCGAGAAATTTGATTTACTTGTCACAGATTCAAGGAAAAATTCGGCCCATATTTCACAATCGCAGGGGCAGAATTTCTTGTATGCAGTGAAGATGCGCTTGATCCTGGACTGTGCGGTGGGTTGCGTAGAGTTCAGGGGCACTTGAGTCGTCATACACGAATATATTATCATCAACAACGCCCCACATGTCCGATTTAATTCAAACCTTTCTTTAAACACTCCCATGGCTAATAAAAACAAAGTGTGAAACTTTCAGAGAAATCGGTCGAGTAGTGTTGGCGTATGCGTGCGACATACATACGCATATTTCCTTTTTGTGTATCTGTAGATCAGGTATTACAATTTTAAATCATGACATGGGCGTCAATGACCATAGCCGTGGAAGCGTCGTTTAAACGTCAATCAATCGAAATGGAGCCTAGCACAGCGAGCAAGAAGAGACGTGCGTTTTATTTGTTTTCCTATTTCTCTCCTATGTTGGAGTATTATATATTGGACACATCCATTTTCCAGCCGAAATACTGAGTCGTGAAGGGAAAGTAAGATATTGTTTAAAAGGTGTATGTAAGAACTGAACTCGACTATGCCTAAAACAGTGTAACTGTCCATGTATATTTAGTGATTAATTTTTCAAATTATAATTTCGACTGTAACCTGTATCATATTTTACCGTCGTTCACAGCTCGAAACGAAGCGTTCTACGACCACAGCACCAGATTTTTATGTTCCATTGGATCACAATTTTTTGTTCCCTAATTTACAAAACGGACTTATCAGTTTTGTAGTACATTTTTGGAAGGTTTACTCACGCTGCAGCACGGGTCTACAGAAACGCTGAAAGTTGCGATACATCCTTCGTCCGTTAAAAACAGTTGAAACACTTGTGTTTCAAAGAGGCGACTTAGAACTCTTCAAGAAAAGGTATTTATTTTATGACCTGTAGATAAAATTTCGAAAAGTATTAAACGACACACTGCCGATACGACAGATAACAGTCTCGGTGGCTTGTGTGCTGTTTATAAACCCAAAGATTATAAACCCTTTGATGGTAATTAACGAAACGAGTGGATAAAGAGGGGAAAATTGCATGAGCGGTATGATCAAGAAAAGGAGCGAGGTTTCTTATATAACACGAGTGGAATTATACCCCTTTATCCCCTGCAACATTCAATTTTTTCGTTTCCAAGAAAGAATAATTTTAATTTTGAGAAAATGTATCTCATCTTTACTATTTGAAATATACATTTGATGACGTCATATTGCTTCTGAAAAATATCCATTTCATTGTTTGTTTGCAAGAAATATTTGCATGAGGACGGAACTAAACATATTGCGGATAAAATATTAGAAGAAGCTGACAGTCATGGAAACATTACTTCCCCTGACAAGTAAAGACAGTTTTCCTCACGTAACTGGCCTGTGGCGGGCCGGTCGAACTACTTGCTGCCTGCAGCGCCCCGCGCGGCCGCCTCCCGAACTCTCCACTCGGCGGCGCGCGTTGCTCCATGACACCTGCACGCATCGAGTATTGCGACATCGACGAAAAACGTCCATGTTCAAAATTAAAACATCGTTGTTAATTAATTCACCGTACAGAAACAAACGATCTCTTAAAGCTGGTTTAGTAACCACTCACATTAAATTCGTGCGCAACAAAATTTAAATTGCTGCAGCCATGTATATTAATTTAGAAATAAAATTACCTGAAAATAAAATTTACAAAACGCCTCTCCATATGTATTACACGAAGAGAGACGAAGGAAATACCGGAACATCAGGGTCATCTCGGACAATTGGTAGTCTCATTGATGAATGAAGTACAAAGAACGTTGATTGGGTTCGAACACATACACAGACTATACATGACTGTACAACACATCACCTCATTTCATAGTTGAACTTCACAAAATTGTGATTGTGTATATTTTTTCATCATTCACTGTGCAATTCTGAAATACGTATACACGTTTTTACTTTCTCGCTACGAAGAAATTTTCCACAGAAAAACTCTTTATTACGTATCCCTGGCAATGAAAAAGTGGATAGATCCAGTTGCTAAATTTAGAAAAAACAATCCTCTATCACGTGGTGTAGCCAAAATCCGTGTTTTGTGGGTCCGTAACAGAGAACAATCGAATAACGGCAAAACGTCTGTGCGTCCGTGACAACGCTAGCGCCTAAATCGTTAAGCCGATTTTTTCCAAAATTGATATCCTCCAATCGATCTCGATGTTGCGGCCGCCGATGGAATTGGACACCGATATTTTAATGTAGGCGGTACTTTATGTGAAGCCCCTGGGACAGTTTCAAAATTTTCAAAAGAATGGCTTCATCGTTTCTGATTAAATTTTGGTGTTGGATAGTGTGAAGGACGTTTAAGAGATTGGTGCAGATGTCATGTTCGTTGAAGACCCGACTTTTTCGAAAATTGAAAAGTTCAAAATTTTTTCGGAGTCTTCCTACAACTAAAATATTAAAGATAGAGATTTTTCCGTGAATGAAACCTGTTCCTTAAAGAGATAATTTGATATAAGGTGCTGTACAATTTTTCGAAAATTTGAGTACTTTCCGCGTAATTTTGCTTGAAAATACAGACGAGAAAGTTCTTGCTGTTTTAGCACTACTAGTTTATTGAGGTTACAAATCTGCGTTGGAAGATTCATGGAAGTCATGTGGAAAGTAATGCTTAACAGACTTCACCATGGGAGACGCATGAAGATAAGCTATGACTCTTTAAATCGGCTGATTTAGATCACACTTCGCTGATTATGGCAGCGTGTGACCGGGAGGTCCTATAATTCGAGGCCCGCTAGACAGAGAGGTCGAATCAAGATATATAGATAAAACGTTGTCTTGAGTAGAATTCTAGTGGCCAGCTGCTCTGATCTGTAGTTTTCTAAAATAATATAAAATAAATATCTAACGATGTGAGAAACAAGTTTAAAAAAAAACTTCCGGGTCAATGACCCCCATCTTGATCGTGTTTTTGTCCAGTTTCCCTGATACATTGAGCAAATGCTGAGTTGGCCTCTTGATTTGCTTCTGGACGTAAATGTAGCTTCACTATGTGCACGTTTTGTTGAGCTTTCCTTTTGCTTGTAGTGGTTGCAGTAGAGCTGAGGGTGAGTTACTATTTTATTAGCAATATAGAGAAATCAAATCTGCAGTTCGTTTACCGTTACAAAAAAATATGTAGTTTTTAACATGTTAATCTCTCTTTTATAAATTATTGCTATTATTATTCTTATTATTATTTTCATCTTTCACCTATTAATAGTTAAATTGTTGGGAAGGGAGTCTGAAACTGAAGCAAGCGTGCGCAGATGATTTTCTCCCCCATACGTCACATACAGTTTTTGACTGTTTTTGACCAAATGAATATCTAAATGTTTTTATTTTATATCAACACCAGGTATATGGACACCTAACAAATGGGTCATGGTCGTCGCGAAGTATTTCCTTTCTCTTCCGTGTTCTATCACTTCCCCTTACACACACACATACGTGCACTATACTACCACTCGTGTCAAGAGCGCAATCGGGGCGTTTCGCCCTGAGGAAGGTCGCAGAATGATGGTCGAAACGTTGGCGTCACTCGGACAACCATTCCCCGTAGCTTAGGGCTTATCCCGACGGGGGCGGTGCCCCGCTGGGTGGAGTTAGGTGGAGAGATGGCAAGTCCTTCGCCAGCCGACGGATCTCGCCATCCAGCGCAGCAGCATCACCACCACCGCTCCGGACGAAACATTTACTACACTAAAGGGACTAACGAGCGATGGAATCATTCACTTCATCTCGATTATTTAAGTGTTCGAAATATTTTTGCTCCTTCGCGACCCTCCCAGCCCTTGTAAACCTGGGAGCAAATCAGCTATTGAGCGCCGTAATAAACGCTTGCGGCGTGCAGATTAACAGAGAACGAGTTCGCAATTTGGTTCGCATATGAATCAGTTGCTGATTATGTTCCCCGGTGGCAAGCGTTGTTTGCATTTTGTACGGATGTGTGTTCATCGGGATTGAATTGCGAGATTATCTGAATCTCATTTACTTTGGTTGTCGTCCCATAATATTTCATTACGGGCCAGTGTTCAGTTGGTCCCGAGGAGTGCTCTCTGGTTGCAGAGAATACGCTGCTGGGACGTCCTGTGAAACGAAGTAAAATATGAACTGTAATATAAAACCTTGCGAATTCACTGTGTGCCCTACTCGCCCTTTTCTGGAATATCGCCGTTGTGGTGGTATGGTACCAAACGGCGAATTTTCGGCGGAAAAATTCTTATTACGGGGCCATGGCAACGAAAAAGTTGATCAAACCAGTTGCCAAATTTAAAAAGAAATTAACTCGGGGAGTAGACATAATCCGTGGTTTGTGACTCCTTGACACCGAAAAATCGAATGATGGCACGTCTGTCTGTCCGTGTGTGAACAACGCTAGCAGCCAAACCGTTCTACCGATATTTTAGTTGTTTTTTGTTGTTGTTTTTGACGGGGGTGGGTCTTTAACATGAAGTCCCTGGGACATATTCAAGAAACAAAAATGGCTCCTTCGTTTTGATTAAATTTTGTCTTGGATAGTGTGGAGGACGTTTAAGAGGTGGATAGTGTGCAGGTCTCATTTTCGTTGAAAACTGATTTTTGGAAAATTGCAAAAATTCAAAATTTGTTCGGCGTCTTCCTACAACTACAGTTGTGAAGTTAGAGATATTTTACCGTAATGAAATCTGTCTCGTACAGACAAATTTTGAAATAAGGTTAAGTTCAATTTTTCGAAAATTTAAATACTTATTGCGTAATTTGGGGTGAGAGTGTGCGTGCTGTTTTAGTACCATTAGTTTTCTGAAATTAGAACTTCGAATTTCCCCGCGGTTCCTTTGACGAGCTGTCAGTTTCCAAGTAATTCAACGCAGTTTGAAATTCTTAGAATTCTTCTCTTTGTTGGTTGATTGAGATGGATGGAACGAAAAGCAGGCTCTATTTAATCTTATCGTTACAATGTCCCTACGTTCAACAAAATGCATAAGATAGACATTATATAATGACACAGTAGTTAGAACGCACATGTTTCACACACTACGATGAGTGAGACGATTCTATATAGTTGAATTTGTGATGAGGTATTTGCTTTAAAATAATTAATTTTGTACATAGTGTAAAATGGTGTACAATGTGTTTCGCAATTTACAATTTTGTACGATGTGTTTCTAATGTGTTCCCGATAGAATACTTTAAATAATAGGGAGAGATTTGTAATCTTGTTTTTATGCATCCATAAGGCAAGATTTTCGATGGCTTTCAGTTCTGGATCTTTAATTCGTATGTAAAATTTTCCTTTCTTGTCTATATAATGTGTTGCAAGTATTGTAATAGTTCGTATTTATTGATGTTTCTTTTGTTGGAAAGGAAACTTTTCCTGACTATCATAGTAAATGGAGACATGCACCGCAGGCGCTTTGTTCAATTCTGTTTGGAGGGTTTCGAGTGTTTGTTGAAGTGTTAGAGCAAAATTTGCAATTTTTCATCTTTCATAACTGTTACCGAAAATGCGAGAAAGTGAGTGATGTTGTAGTGCTTCTAATTCACTGTATTGTTTGATTTCTAATAGTAAGAGACAGGTATAATCGACTGAATACATTTGTTAGTAAGGTCACATGAATAGTCGTGCAGTTAATGAGCCTGTAAACATTCTCTGGATTTCCGTTATTAACTCTGTGTCGAGCTAAAAGAAGAATTTCTCCCAGTGAATGTGAATTTGTATAATTACGTACTGTGGGACAAATATCATGCGGATAATTTGAGGATCACATGCACTTTCGGTGTCCGTGATGTATTTCATTCTGTAAGTTGGACTTACGGTACGTTCCTGAATTTTCACAATAAAGACAGCGGAAATAATGTGTTTTTATAATCGTAAATGTGTCATAATTATAACAATAAGTAATATATTTTGCTAAATTGAAATACACTCATTAATTGAGGTACGTTCCCTGACTGTACCCTTTTCAAAAATTTTATTGTATTGACCATTTCAACCTATGAAACAGGCGATTTTGAATTTAGCTCTGATGCTTCTTGGAAGCTTAAAGTTATTTTACATGCAGTAAATCTACAACATGAGTCAGCCGGCTTTACTTCGCATCCGAAAGAAGTTGTGCGAAGGACTTTTTCGTTCTTAAAAATCCACGGCTTTGATCGGGATTGAACCCGCAAACTCGGGTACAACAGTCCGGTACGCTAACCGTTACAACACCGAACCTGTATGCATACAATCTCCGATTTTTTGAAAATTGCTAATCCAAATGTTCAACTTTGTTTTCGAAGCATCCAGAAGTGAGAGTTTAGTTGTGAGGCTGGTGGTGTTCGGGTTACGGGAATGATGTGCTAAACCAAACGACCTGAGTTTGAATCCCAGCGTGGAAAAAAAACTCGCTGCCTGGAAACACTTTAGTAGGTTCACTCCATACGGCGAACCCGTAACAAATAATACGAGTAAGTATGCGCTGTCGACGTATCCCGAGTTTTTACATTGAACCTTATTCGCCATAGGCTTAGAGGGGAAAGTGTGACCGTCGTCACCACTGGCCCGGAAGGTCATATCGCGTGACGTGCCTGTACAAGTACTGGGAAAAGGTTTTGACATGTGAGTGGCGCCAACACTTTCTGTGTCGCGTGTTAATAAGGGCTTGGGTGCCAGCCATGTGGCCCTGCTAATCACTGCTAGTGAGTCAGGTGGTGTCGTGATAGCGATCAACCGATGCAGTTGTAGCGACAACCATTGGATGCGATTTATTCAGCGTTTGAAGAGTTTCACGGGGAGAATGGCATGAATTGTATAGGTTGTCTTGGTATCCAAGATTTCAAGAATGATCAGATGCTCATCAAGGAATCACCTGAGTGTTCTCTTAATTGATACGACACGAGGATGAGTTGAAATCTCACAATTCAAAGAGGAAATAATTAATATTGCGGGATTCGCAATCGTAAACGTTTAAAGATAAAAAGCACTGAACCTCAAGGGATGGCAACGGAGGAGTCCCTTCCAAATGTTTGTCAAAAATTTGTCAGTTGACAGACATTTGAAGTGTCTTGTGTTGATAAGTTCTTCGCTGTTCGTGCAGTGAGCGGTTTGTTTTGAACTTGGTTTGGTTTGAACTTCGCGGAATAGAATGGGTCTTGTCACAACCTTTCGCGCCGACTACGTACATCAACTACCGTGTCTTTAATTAAGGGGCAAACCGATGTGATTTTTTTATAATCGCTGCGTTCAATGCGCAGATGCCAGTTCTTGTGTTAATAGTTGCAGTAAATGTAGAGGTGTATTTTGAGCCTGAGGGGAAGTGGTTGTGTGTGGTAAGAGGTGTAAGGGTGTCGTTGCAGAAAAGCTGAGGTGCAGAGGGAAGCGGAGACCCTGTGCGAAGGGACCTGACCTCTTCAGCAAGTTGGAACGTCGCTCTCAGCAGCAGAAGGCAGATCCTTTCGTTTCTGACGGGTTGTTAAAGGACATGGAGCAGTAAATGGTTACGTTATTTCTGTTGGCAGTTTTTATTATGGGGAATAAAATTTGCGTCATGCAATTTTATAATTTTTTATTTTTGAAATATTGACATAATTTGTAAAATACTGCATAGTTTTGAACCTTCTAGTTTTGCGCGCACACACACACACACATACATACACACACACACATCTTTGTGAATATATATATATATATATATATATATATATATATATATATATATATATATATATATATATATATATTCACAAAGCTACTTGCAATGCTTTAATTTGAGTTTAGAATATTTTTTGTTTGACATTTATATATTGATATATAAAATTTACTCTTGCCGTTGCGTTTGCTTCGAAATTGACTGTAATTGTGTCTGTAAACATTGTGTTGAATCTAATTGATTTCGCACTTTCATCGTCCTGTTTTTTGAATCATAATTGTGGAAGGGTCGTTCTGAAGGAAGAGTAAACAGTTGCAATGAGGAAGCTGGTGTAACGTGTCTGTTACGTTTAATTAAGAGTGGGGAAGAGCCGAGGCGTTTACTAGTAGAGAGGGTTTTGTAGCAGCCGACGTGCAGACTTTCGTTCCCTCTGAAAACAAAAGAAGTCTGTCTCCTGCCCATTGGGTGGGCGGGCGTGGGACAGAGCAGGCGATGCGGCTGGTGTGGTTGGTGGTGGTGGTGGTGGTGGTGTGCGGGGCGGCGCGGGGGGCCGGCCCGCTGCTGCCGCGGGAGACCGCGCAGGACGGCGAGGACCGGGAGGGGGCGTGGCCGGTGCGGCTGGGCATGCCGCAGGGCCACCTGAGTTCGCACAGCACGTGCGCGGGCGGCCACTGGACGCGCAGCGGCTGGGACCCGGCCATCCTGCACGCGCTGGCGGCGCACCTGGGCGAGGCGCAGCGCGGGCGCGCGTGCGTGCAGGTGGCGGTGGGAAACGTGCTGCCGAACGGCAGCCTCACGGGCGGGCTGCTGGCGCTGGCGCTGGACCGCGCCGACCTCTACGGCAAGGGCCGCTTCCCCGACCCCGCCGCGCCGCCGCGGATCGCCTTCCTCTACCCGCACCGCCAGGAGAACATGTGCCTCGTCGTGGCCCGCGCCTCGCTCCGCGCGCAGGTCACTCGCCGCTACCTTTACGAGACTAAGGTCCACAGTAGAAAGCCCTTTAGTGGCAGATGTGGGGGAGGCCCTAAGAGGGGGCGTAGCACCTGACTCCCTTCTCTTAGTGTGGGTGTAGGTCTAGAGTGGGCTTGATACTGGTGAGAGCGATAGCCTCAGTGCTGCACATAGAGTGAGGGTGCGGAGGAGTCTCTATCGAGGGTCTGAGTGTATAGAATGGTCGTGGCGCAGGAGTCCCTAGCCGTAGAGGGGCTGATTGTATAGAGTCCGCGTGGCAGGGAGTCCCTAACATTGAGGTGCTGATTGTACAGAATGGGCGTGGCGGAGGAATCCCGTGCGTTAGGCTGAGAGAATAGAGTGGGCATGACGGAAGAGTCTCCAGCTTTCGCGGGTCTGAGTGTACAGAATGGACAGGGTGCTGGGGTTCGTAACATTAGAGGAACTGAGGGTTTAGAGTGAGCGTCTAGACTGAGAGTTAAGAGAATCCCTTGCCTTAGAGAGGCTGACACTACAAAGTGTACATGGCACAGGAGCCCCTTTCCTTCCAAAGTGAACATACAGAGTAATGGCGCAAGAGTCCCTAGCTTTAGAGAGACTGAATAGAGGGCGTGGCGCAGGAGTCCCTAGCTTTAGAGAGACGAGATAAAGAGCGTGGCGCACGAGTCCCTAGCTTTATAGAAACTGAGTGGGCGTGGTGCATGAGTCCCCTAGCTTTAGAGCGACTGAATACAGAGGGCGTGGCGCATGAGTCCCTAGCTTTAGAGCGACTGAATAGAGTGGGCGTGGTGCATGAGTCCCCTAGCTTTAGAGCGACTGAATACAGAGGGCGTGGCGCATGAGTCCCTAGCTTTAGAGCGACTGAATAGAGTGGGCGTAGCGCATGAGTCCCTAGCTTTAGAGCGACTGAATAGAGTGGGCGTAGCGCATGAGTCCCTAGCTTTAGAGCGACTGAATAGAGTGGGCGTGGCGCATGAGTCCCTAGCTTTAGAGGGGCGGAGTGAATAAAGTGGGCGTGGTGCAGGAGCAGAGTGCCTAGCCTTGTGGCCGGCGCAGGTGTCGCTGCCGGGGCTGCCGGGCGGCGTGTGGTGCTGCGGGGCGGCGCTGCTGGCGGTGGCGTGGGCGGCGCTGGCGCGGGCGCTGGGGCCGGGGCGGGCGCTGTTGGAGGTGGTGTGTGCGGCGGTGACCGGCGCCTTCGTTGAGGGGCGCGGCGGCGCGGGGCGCGTGCTGGTGTGGGTGAGCGCCTTCTGCTTCTTCGCCGCCAACGTGTTCGCCGGCTGCTTCGTGGGGTCGCTGGTGGCGCCGGCGAGGGACCGCGAAGCCGACACCCTGGCCGCCGTGGACGAACGGGTGGACGTGGTGTACGCCCCATATTCGTCGGCCGACGCCCTCCGACAGGTGCTTTGGCCCCCCTCCCCTTCACACACACGTAGCCTCGCCCGTCCCCGTCGTGCGAGAGAATCAAACATCTTTGCATTGGAAGCATGGGCGCGTTAGAGCTGTGAATTAGCTCACCCTGAAATTTATTTCTGGATTATAGAGCTATGTTTTGGTCTTGGTTTTTCCCAAAGTCGTCTGATAATGTGTGTGTTGACCCTGCGTCACATGTCTTGTCTCCGACGGCTTTTAGAAGATGCGGGTCGTTTTTGACGTCGAGAATGGGGTCTTATTAGTAGATACTGATGCTCCAATCGCTAGCTGCCTTGGGTTCAGAACCCTCTCCTGTAAAAGACTGAACAATTTGCCCATGTTCGATTTCTTTTAGGTGAGTGATAAAGCATTCGTAAAGCAATAATGCACTGCGTTTTCAACCACTTAGCCTCACAATTATTACATAGTTTTTATATTTTGATGTTGGGCATATACGATAGCGCTGACGACAAATTTTGGATGAATAAACGACTATTCAGCGCAGATTTTACTTGGTTTTTGAACGTTTGTGTAAGAGACACTGCATAGAGCCAACATTACTCCCTCAACCTCACTCTGGAGCACGTCAGTCCGAACTTCACCCAACTCATGTGTCGTACGCCGAGGCACAGGTGTCCCTAGCTTTAGATATGTTGATTGTGTAGAGACGTGGCGCAGGAGTCCCTAGCCCTGGACGGTCTGATTGTATAGGATACAGGAGTTCCTAGCCTTGAATGGGCTGAGCGTATAGGGCGCAGGAGTCTCTAGCCGTGGATGGGCTGAGTGTATAGAATGGACGTGGCGGAGGGGTCCCTACCCGTGGATAGAATGGGCTTGGCGGAGGAGTCCCTGGCCGCGAACGGGCTGAGTGTATAGAATGCATGTGACGCAGGAGTCCCTAAACGTGGATAGAATTCGGGTGGCGGAGGCGTCCCTAGCCTGCGTATGTAGAGTGCGGTGGGAGCCGATGTGAGAGCGCGGGCGCCGGTGCGCAGGCGGCGGTGGCGGACGATCACCCTGCCGTGCGGGCGCTGGCGGCCAAGCTGCGCACCTTCTCCGCGGGGGAGTCGTCGCGCGTGCTGCGCGAGGCGGCGCGTGGCCGCGCCGCGGTGCTCACCATCGAGTCCGGGCGCGACCTCTTCGTGCGCTTCCCGGAGGCGAGTGCTGCCTTTGCCACTTTGACGCTCTTACTGCGTAAGGAGAGAAAGTATCGTAATCGGAAAATGGCGAATTCGTTGACGGGCTCTGGAAACGAAAAAATGCATAAATGTTCATCTACACTATAACGTAAACCAGCAAAATACCCGGCGGTGCCCGGTTTATTCTCTGACTTTTCGAAAATTGCAAATTTAGAAACAATGCAAGAAAGTTTGTGCTGTAGCAGCACTAGTTTATTTAGAATTATAGTTTAATTGTAATCGTAAGGGCTTGCTAAGGAAGCTTCAGTTTTCAACTTAACTGTTATAAACATAACTATTTCCTTTTTGAAGCAAAAGAAATGTCATCGTTTTTGGGCGACAATTTGGATTGAAATGATCATTAGAGAGTGCTGTTTGTACTGCCTAGCAAAGTAAGAGTTACGGGAGAAGGGAAACGAGACGAGTTGAGTCGTATATTTTTTCTGGTTTGAAATTTTGGGTGCACTGCATGATGTGTGCGATTGTCCGAGCCTTTGTGTTGGCTTCGTAGTATGCGTTGGGAAAGTTGGGTGTGTGGCTACACGTTGGGGCGAGCAAGCATGTGTGTGGGGACGGGTAGAACACTAGGCATGCTGTCGTTCGGTGTGGTGGGTGCGGGAGTGTGTGTTCGTGTATAGGCGGAGGGGCGGGCAGGGGTGTGAGAGAGTATGCGTGGGTGGGGTAACTGTTGTCCTGTGTAGGTGGGTGGGGGGTGAGAGAGAGAGAGAGAGTAAGATTGGTTGTGTGTGAGTAGGTGTGACGCGCGAAGGGGCAGCCTCTGTGTGTGGGTGAACGTGGGGGGGGGCAGAAAGGGGGTGAGTATGGGCCGTATTGATAAACGTCTGCCAGGCCTAGCAGGCTGCCAGTGTTCGGCCATTTATGATCGGCCCCCAGCCATTTCCAGTCGCCCCTTGAGCTCGTAGCAAGCTCCCAGATGGCAGGCACCTAAGAGCTCTGCTGGCAGGGCTTCATATATACGACCTTAAGAGTGCATGTGAGTAGTCGTGGAGCACGGAGGGTCAGCCGCTGTTTGTTTGTAGGCGTGGGGCAGTGAGGGTGAGAGTGTGTGTAGGCGTGTGGGGGCGGACGGTCAGCTGCTACGTGCGTAGGCGTGGGGCCGAGTGAGTAAGCGTGTGTGGGTGGAGGCGAGTGGGGTTAGGTGCATGTGTGTAGGTGTGAGGGCGGGCGCTGTGTTTGTGGGTGTAGGTGTGGGGGATAAGTAAGAGTGCGCGTGTGTGTGTAGGCGTGGAGGATCAGCCGCTGTTTGTTTGTGGGCGTGGGGAAGTGCGGGTGAGTGTTTGTGTGTGGGCGGAAGGTCAACTGCTACATGGGTGTTTAGGCGCGTGGCGCGGAGGGCGAGGCGCTGCTGCACCGCGTGCGCGAGTGCGTGCTGGCGCCTGCGCACTACGCCTTCGCCGTGCGTCGCGCGTGGGCGCTGCGCGCGCGCTTCTCGCGGCTCCTGCAGCGCCTGGTGCAGGGGGGCGTGGTGGAGGCGCTGGTGGCGCGCGGCGTGGCGGCGATCGTGCGCGCGCGCGGGGGCGTGGCGGCCGAGGCGGCGGCTGGCGCGCCGCCGCTCGACTACCAGCCGCTGACGGCGCAGCACCTGTGGCCCGCCGCCGCGCTGTGGGCGGCCGGCGCCCTCGCCGCCGCGCTCGCCTGCCTCGCTGAGCGCCTCCTCAGCCCCGGGCGGCGGTGGTGGCCACTGGCATTGAGGAGGCATCGTTGAAGAGCAATAGGAGCCGAAATGGCAGCGCTGCTGCATGTACGGTGTGTGCGGAGGAAGGACGTGCTTGGATGGACTTGTTTTTCGAAGGTGCTGCTGGGTCATGTGTTGGCACTTGCTTCAATGCTCGTGCTGCTTGCGGCTTGTCGCTGACCGAAAGCTATGGATAAGGACTGTTGAACCCTAGGCAATGGTTGCATCTTTCATCAAGAAGGAATACCATCGTGTAGCTCCTGGCATCGTGCTTTCAGCCCTTGCTGCCAGATATCGCATGACCGCGACCGTATCAAGCAGTGCTACGGATCAAGAGACATCTAGCGGCACGACCGAGAAAGACGCGAAATGACGTGCCATATTCCATCTTGAAGACATTACCCTCAGCGGCCACGTTAGAAAAACCAAAGTGTACAGTGTGTACGGCGGAAGGTATCGAGCACATCCCAGACTGTCCGTCGTAGATGCTTGGACTTGTTTTCGAAGAGTCTTCGTTGCTGCTGTGTCATGTGATCGCACAAGCTCGTGCTGCTTGCAGCTTTCCGCTGACCCGAAATCTATCAGATGAAGCTTCCAGAGCTTTGAACTGTGGCGAATGGTTGGCACTTTCATTAAGAAGGCTGGACGTCATGGTGTTGCTCCTGGCGGCGTGGCTTCCGCCCTTGCAGGAGCCCAAGAGCCGGCACTGCTCCACGCACGGTGTCTGCGAAGGAAGATGTGGGGCCCATCCCAAGCTCTCTGTCTTGGATGGACCGACGGACCTTCTTCCATGCGACTTGATCTCGCGTCCACTCCAGGGATACGCACCCAATGCTGCTTGCGCCTTGCCAGTGGCCGGAAAGCTTTCCGTGCATACAGATTGACTGTTGGACCCATCAATGGTTGAAACTTATTACAGTTCAATACCATCGCCTAGCTCCAGGCCGGGCTTGCGGCTGTCCGCTGGTGGAAGCTACCGGAAAACTTTTCCCTGCATGTGAACCTGTTTCCGCGGCTCTGGTGGTATAACGATTAACGAATGGGTTATATATTCAAGTTTGTGGGGTCGAAGTTATGGATTTCTAACTTCGAAAAAATGCTTCGTACGCGTTCCTTCAAAGGGAAGTAAAGACGAATGTCCTATGTCGTAGATTTACTGCCTCTATAAATATCCTTAAGCCTAAAAGAAGCCTGCGAGCAAAATTTAAAACGCCAGTTTCGTCGCCGAAGTGTTACCTTCGTTCTCCGCTAGATGGTGAGAGAGGAGCGTGGCGAGTTTTGCGTGGTCAGCCGGATGAGCGGGACTGTTCCTCTAAGTCTCGCTACGTAAAACAAGGCGTAATTGAATTAAATAGCATATTGCCAGTGGTTGGCACTTTCATTACGGAGGCTGATTGTCGTGGCTTCCGCCCTTGGAAGAAGTGAAACGGTAGAGCTGCTTATTCTGCCCCGCGGTTCGTGTGGGAGGTGTGACAAACTTCGCGAGATGTCTGTAGTGCGTGGTTGGGTCTTTTCCGAAGTGACTTGGCCGCTGTGCTGGTAGAGGGCCTAAGTGTGACTGCAGGACCTTTTGCCTTCTCTGAGAGGTGTACGCTACGGGAACGTCAGCTCCTTGGCCTTGACTCTGCTCGCTCTAGAAAGCTATCTGGCTGGGAGCATGAAACTTGCCTGCAGATGGGTGTTGGTTTTATTGTCAACGGCTTCAATGTTCTCGAAAGCGACTCCCGTGCTTCGGAGTGCATGGGGCTTGTCAACACCGGCGACCAGACGTGCTTTTGTTGCCGGCGGGGGATTGCCTGCAGGCCTCGCCCGGCCCACCGAGCGATGTCACCGGTTGCTGTGGCTTCCCTTTGCGCAGGCGCAATGGAGTGTTGGCGCTGAATACGAGGCGCTTGCCCAGAAGGCATCGGAGCCTGAGCGAGCTGGACCAGTTGGACCCGTCGTCAATGGATGGGTTGTGGTTTTGTGTCGTGGCCGAGGGCCTGCTCCCCGCTGGCCGCGCGATCTCGTGCTTTGCGATGACTGTGCTTCGTTCTGTGGCTGGCCTTTGCGATCGCCAGCGTGTCTCAGCGAAGATATCCGGGACGTCGAATTTTCCGTGGCTGGTTGGAACTCGCGCGATGATAAGTTGCTGCTATCTGCCGTTTTCTTCATTGTGCTGGAGTGTATTGTAAGTGTAATGTGGTTGTTGTGTGCGACGTTTGTTTGAGACAGAATTGTGTGAAAGTTTCTGAACAGAGGAGTTGCCCGGTTTGGGGTAGGAAGGTACACTACACGGTCTCTGTAACATGTTCATGGCTTTGTGCGCTTGTGTACGAGTTTATTGATGATCTTTTAAGCCCAACAAGCAAAACGAGAGACGGTTGCGTCTTTTACTCTTTCCTCATCCACGTTCCCATAATGGGCACAAAATATGCTTGAGCTTTCTATCTTTTTCCACTGTATTTACAGTACACCAGTTGTCTTTCAGCGGTGGTGTAGATGATATTCGTTTTTCGCGAGGATGCTATATTGTAGAACTGTCTTGTGCCCGACAGTGAACTTAATAGGAGTACCGCCAAACGAGCTATTGTTATTGCTCAAATTGTGGAGCCTTAACTGGTGCGACATTTGTACGCTCAACTTGCAGCCGAGACAATAAAGTGATAAGAATTATGTTAGCTGCGATATGAGATAAGAGTCGTGCGTGAGGTGAGACTGCCTGGGATTTCAGGGTAGAGAACGAAATCATAGAGCTAGCAAACATTCGGCACTCGACTGGGTTACGTTCGATATCAGAATTAAATAATACAGCACGCATTTCGTAATAATAAGGCGTCTGTTTTTTGTGCAGGTTTTACCAAGTGGTGAAAAAAACAAAACAGGCGATGATTCTGCGAAAAACACAACTTTACTCGAGGCATTCATTGCCAAACATGTATTGTTATTAAATGTACTAAAGCAGGACTAATCGTAACTCGATCTCGTAAGCAGACTGTCGTAACTCGATAATCAGCAATGTTGATTAAATATTTACGTATGGAAGAAATAAACAATGATGCGAAAGTGAAAATGTGTATTGATCTGAATTGCATGCATCCCTAAGAGTATGAGAATTTTGCCCTTTCTTCTTTCAGGTGACTATTTTAACAGGATTGGGTTCAGATTCTTTTTTTACTTGAAACAAAACCGATTCACGTCGCATCACTATCTCGCAGTTTTACCAGGAGTACAAGTCCTCAAGAAAATCCCTGATATTACAATTTGCTCACGTTGCGTTTCGGTTCTGCAGAGAAATCCCGCATGTGCAAATTTCAGTTTCGTTCCACAAACCAACGCCGATCGAGAAAAGCTGTCCAAATCGCTCATATGTACAAGGTCGCTCTATTTCAAAGTCAACTGCGACCCCCTATCATTTACAAAACAATACAAACCTAACAATCACAGTTCAAACAAAAATAAACGTGTCAAAGTCATTAATATTACAGGGTACATGTTTAACCATGTTTACATATGTACCTTCACATTACTCGATAAGTTATATAGCACTACTCATTTTGATAATTTCTAATAGTTTCAATATCTTGATACATCCATTTGTGGAACTGGACAATGATTTAAAGCTTCCTTCCATTTTCAGAAACTTCCTTACTTTTTGTAGACCAAGGCATTCGAGAATGAGATGGGAAGAAGAGACTGTTGCACCACACTTTGGACAGGGTTCTGGATCCTACCTTTTCAAAAAATGACTGAAATTATGTTTGAAATTACCTATCCTTAGCCTTGTAACGAAAACCTGTTTTTGTTCTCAAGTTTTTTGCTCGGAGAACTGGGTCAAGGACGGATTGCCTGGCCACATGATTGGAAACATTCAACTTCCAATAGTCCCAATAACTAAGGCAGTTTTTCAACATTTTTGAAGTCCTGCAGAATGCCCTGAATATGTTTAGTCAGTGCATGTAAATGATGTGGCCAGTTTTCTGGTTGTATCAGCTTGCTCATTATCGATGATTTTATCGCTCTGTAATGTTGCTTTTTTAGAACATATAAGTTGAAAAAGAAACCATAAAATGGTTACAATCTGTCCACATCCCAGCCTTCTACCTCCTGATTAACCAAAACAATACATGCACCATCGAACGTTTAATATTAAAAACATTTAATTGCATAATGCAGATGGGACGTAATTTTACTCTTTACCGTTGGCGTAACTGGTACTAAATTATTTCTATTAAATGAAATGGAAACTCGCTTTTTGTTCGTCTGTTGGAGTAAAATTTCTTTTTCATAATACTTTATGTAATAACGGCTTAACGGAACGAAACAGCAATGAAAAGTCGGTGTTTACGGCGGGCGTTAAAGAAAGAAAGTCTCCCGTCAAATATGTATAATCGAAATAAATGAGTGCTACCAAAAAATGGCGAATAAGTACTCGTACTTCTAGAAAACGTATGTATTTCTGTATTTTTCTTTTAATGTGGTATTACGAAAAATTCTGAACGATACGGCCAATTTTACAAATATCTTAGTTGGTTTTTATTTGCTCTATGACGTTAACAATGATTGTACAAAACGTATTAAAGTCGCATTTTACATTTCAGTATCGCGAGTTGTCAACTTTAATACACTACACTCTCGCTAGTCTGGCCATTCCTTGCACAAGTGGGTGGCGGATTAACGGAAGTACCGGGCTATTGAAATGTTTTGAGATTAGTTTAAACACGTAGAGAGTGTGGAGGAATTTATGAAATTCAAAGATACTGTACATATATTTACATGGAATATTTGTTTCTCGTCGAGCGTAGCACAGCAGCAATGGGTTTCTGCGAAGAACCTCGGTTCAACTAATCTAAAATTTCAAGTTTTTGCTTGAGGTGGCCTTGAGTAACGTGTTAACTATTAGAAGTCATAGTATTGAACAGTACTGCAAGAAAGTCTCAATTTCAAATACAGTTGACTCCGGTTATAGTGAACTCGGATATAGTGAACTGTCACTGGTCCTGTTTCGCTCACATTGCAAATAAGCATAAGAAACCTCAGTTATAGTAAACCTGAACCTCGGCAATAGTGAACCTAGGAGATACAACGTCGTCTTGGAAATTAATTCACTCCTGGAAAAGAATATATCGCCTTAGTGCCACAAATTCCAACTCTACAGCTTGAATTCCAACAGTACAAGAGGAATTGAAGGGTGTGAAGGCTGCATTACGATACTTGGACACAGGTCAAAGTAGAATCAATTATGGAGAGAACACGAATTCTTGAGACGGATCTGGAGAAATTACTAATGAAAACGTACGAAGCAAACAATTGAAAAGAAATGTATTTTTTAAGGACAAAAATATTGAAATGTTCAGTTCGCGCTGTTAATCTGTTTTGCTGTATATCTATGTTAATAAAATGAATCTGTATGGAGAAATTATGTTTAATTTTGCCATCGGATGTAGTGAACTAAAACTGTTAGTTCCCAAAAGTTCACTATAACCGGAGTGGACTATATGTGTAACAATGTGTAACATTTTTAACTAGCAACACATTGTTGAACAAGAGAATTCATTGTTGTGCTCGTCGTTGCTGCTTGGGCGGCTAGAGGCCGGTGAACTGAGCGCCGGATTAGAGTTTAGTGCATAAAACTCCCGTCTGGTGCGCCACTTGCCGGAGCTGTAGGCAGTGGCCGACGCTTAGTTATGCTGCCCCATGTGGGGTGGGGGCGTTCGTTAAGTGGCTGTGGCGAGTAAGCCGCCTCTCGCTGCGAGAGGATTTGTGTTCGCGACCTCCCCCTCAACCGGTGGCCCAAGGGGAGGGGGCTTTCTGTAATCCCTTCCACCCCTCCACACCCCCACACGAGACTGCCTGCGCCGGGCGCCGCCTCGCATTTGTCTACTCTTGTCATCGCTCCGCTTGTGATTTTTTTTATTTGTTGCGTCTACAATTGACGCAGTGCATCTCTAAGCACCTTGGGGGCGTTGGGCCTTTCCGCTTTAGAAGTAATTCTGCATTAATTACAGCGCTTATGCTTTGTTTAGGCCAAGGGCACCTTTTTTTTACGAGATCAACAGTTAAGTATTAGGAAAGACCGCAACGCTGTGCGAAATATGTTCTTCTGTCGCCTGCATTATTGGCTGGAGCACCGTCTTTTAATGTCTTGTAGTGTCGCTTCAGTGTCACTTCTTTCCTGTGCTTCGTCGACCTTGCTGTGTTTTTTGTTTCTATGATGTACAGCATCCATAGTCACGACACAAAACATCGCACATCACTGGATTAAAGATAAGTACGTCGTACTCCGATATTCTCGTATCTCGATTTTTCAATAACACTGGCCGATAGTGAATTATTTTTTAGATGGCTAACTGTAGCCGTTTCTTATGTATTTTGCTGCTCTCAAGTCGAATACGACCACAAAATTTGCACAATGGGCTCAGTTTTGGTGTATTTGGGAACTCTGAATTTTCGAAAATTGCAAAGCAAAAAATTGAAAATGGCAAGAAGTATGTGCTGATGTAGTACCACCCTGTTTTTGTTTGGGAAAGGGGGAAATTTAGCCAACTCTGGAGGAGCCAGACTAGAATGAGTATAGTGTTGAGATTAGTCAAGTATGAGGAATGAATAAGAGCCGTTCGTTGAAAGTAAATAATCGTATATCGTCACGTAAAAGCTGTTGGCTGTGTAACTGGGGCAGAACATTATTATATCTGGTGTGGACAGGCAATTTCGACACTGCAGTTATCTCCTTTTCTCATACATTTTACATATTCCTAAGAAAACGTGTAGTTGATACAAGTGTGATATCACACCTGTAGTTGGCGTGTAAATTCTTTTCTAGTACATATTATCATGTTGCCTTAGGGTTACTCTGCAAACAAGTACTTTGTTTCTTCGGAAAGTATCGTGAGCTTCTTAAAGACTTTTGAAATAACTAATAATGGAATATTAGTCACCCGGACAAGGATTTGAAAGTCATTTAGGATTTATCTTGTATTGCATATATTTATTATTTATTACATTTATATATATATATATATATATATATATATATATATATATATATATATATATAAGCGATGACACATTGTGTAATATACTTAAAACTTCGGAAATAATCCAAGTATCCCGTGTTAATGGGAAACAAACATCTTCAAAAGTACGATTTATAACACTTTTTGAGCATTCGTGATTGGAAAGTGATAATTTGCAGTACTCAACCGCAATAGACGTATTTATACGGAAGCGCAGCTCAGCCCGTTTTTTAGCTAGTTAGAGATACGCGCGCCTACAGCTAGCGATTCTGGTGTAGAGCAAGTAAAACTACGGATACCTGCTTCTGAAGTATATGAATTTGTTTGTAAAATTGCGTTTATTATGAGCTGGTTACTAACTTAAAAGATAATTGGGATTTTTTTGACCTCGTGGTTTTATATTTCTAGGATTTCAAGGGCAAGTCATTAAATAACTTAAATTAGTCATTAAATTATTTAAAATCATCTCAAGTTTGTGTGAATTCGGACTACAAAAACATAGGATGCAACTTGTACGAAGTGTGTTTAGCGAACTCGTGACAAAATGTTCACATTCATTCGTCCGCCAAAGACTTGCTTATTTTACTAGTTACATAAATAACCGTTTAGGATATAAGTTGGTTGGTAAATCGGCAGGTTACAAATTTACGAACGGAGATAAGCTCGTCTTGTTAGAAGTGTTTAGAAACGGTCTCCTATTAAACAGTCTGTTTACATATCTTTCCTCTATCAGTTGCAGTAATGCTTGGATGGTCTTGCCTGGAAATACAAGTTTGCAATACCAACTGAGATTGCTTAGAGGCAGAATTATCGTTTGTCTGCAGAAGCTTTTGAGTTCGTAGACTTCGAGTCGCGACAGTGGCAGGTTTTTTCATAAGATAGATCCAATTCAACCACTGTCTGGAGAAGAATTCTAGAGGCCGGCTGCTCCGATCGGTAGTTTTCCGTGGTTTCTCCGATCAACACCAGGCGAATGCCGGAGCAGTACCCCACCAAACGGGCCACGGACCGCGCGCGATCATTCCTTCCTCTTCCTTTTCCTATCGTATCCGCTCCCCTTACAAACACAGTTGTTTGCACATTTCGGGAGGTTAAAGCTTGTTTCGGCAGAAACGGTGACCCATATGGGGAGATACCTGGAGGCCAAGGCGAGGTCATGGTCAGAAAAGGGGTAAGTGTTACACACCCTCCCTCGCGTTTTAGCAATTTGTATTAAACAGAGCGCAGCATTCGGTCAGCAGCCTGCGACTGTTTAGTAAACTGTCAACAAAATAATTCAGTAGGTTGCCACAAGCGTTTTACTTCAAAAAATAGTATCTATTATCGTAATTAACGAAACTAGTGGATAAAGAGGGGTATAATTACATGAGAGGTATGTCCATTAAAACGCGTGACGATGGGAGGGATTTACCACGAGTGCGATTATACCCCTTTATCCACGTGTTCCGTTCAATATTTGCTCGTTTCCATTGAAGAATAGTTTACATTTTGAGAAATTCAAGCACTGCCAATACTGAGGTTAATGATCCTGTAATTCATGCAGAGTTGAACTCGCTTGTCGATGCCATCACTTAGTTTTCAATGTGCATAAATATCAACATTTGATTTTGGGTTGTATTGGGTCCTGCTGCTCACAAAATCTAGTTCCACAAAAGTATCTATCAAACATTCCAGTTACTCAATTCTTATATTAAACTTGTTGCTATGAGGGTTTTTATATGGATTCACCTCCAATATTGTTATTTTTTGTATATTGTATATTTATCACATTGTTCACATCAAATACTTAATTTTGAATGTTGTACGTTTAATGCAAAAACCTTAAAAGACAGTTACATTGCACATGAATGAATGAAAATAAAATGAACGAAAGTAATTACTTCACCACGTGTCAAAATTATTTATTCTGATTTGTTGGGGGTAATTACGGATCACTTTCTTTCCAACTGCATTTGGTTGTCAATTAAAAATAAAAGCCTTCGTGGACAAAAGAGAATCAGTCCTCCGACTGACGTTTATGATCATGTGTGCATGTACAGGTGCTGTTGTGAGTAGAACTAGCAATTAAGTGTATACCTACGTGTGCAGTGTCTGAACAAGTGGAAGTCCTAGCAAATGACGCTTTTATCTTCATGTCGCTCTAAAATGAAGTATACCCAATTACTTTATAGTTTACTGCAGAGTAATTAATGCCATCCGCTGATACTATCAACGTACGTCTTACCGTACGGAATATGTTGACGTCTGTTTTATACTTATTAATATTAAATTGTCACCTCGTTTTAAAAAGCTCACTTCTGTGTAACTTATTTCAAGTTTTTTCGACCCTTATGTTTTTTTAAAAAAATATTAATCTAGGTCCATCAGAATTGTGAAGCATTTTATTAAGTTAAAAACTATTAAATTACATTTCATTGAAATATTGTCGATTGAAAGAGTCAATGAATAAAAAATATGATGGACGCTCGTGGCCAACTCATTCACGCAGGAGGCATGAATGAAAACTGTTGGAAAATTCAAGTGTCTGTTTAAAGAAAATAAAGGTAAAAACAATAATTTAACTTTACTTGCTATCCTGAATCGTTTAGAGACTGAATCTTGCCTCAGAATTTCTTTGGATTTCACTGAAGTGTAAAATGACAAGAAAATAGTAATCTGAGACGCATGAAAACCGTTATGCAAATGAACAATTGAATTCAGTTTTTACTAATAAACCAATTTCTTGTTGTAGCTGACAAAAAATGTGGACATGTATCTTGTTACATTCCAAGAAGTCGAACATATACGGACGTGTAACGGTGATTTCATTTGCCATACACAATAAACCCACGTTAGCACGAACTCGCTTAAATTTTCGCACGAATTTCGCCGATCCACGAACAAACTAAGACCCCGGTAAGGAATTACAATAATACGAGCATTTATAATACTCGGATAATACGAATTTTTATAACACGAACTCCGATTATTTCCGGCCCTTGGAATTCGCGTTAATGAGGGTTTACTGTACTTTATTTTACATTTTTTTAGTAAAGTATTTTGTCGGGTAAGACATGCTTGGGTGTTAAAAGCACTCTATATCTATCCATCCGTGACTAAACATGAGAGCTTCAGTCTTCCCACGCAGTGATAGGACAGCAGATAAGTTTTCGAAAGTATGTGTAGTGACTTCACCTGACATCAGCAGCCTTGACTGTCAAGTAAAGATTGCACAGAAGAAATAAAAAAGGTCATCTTCGTCAACATATTAGTTTTATTAAGATAGCGGGGTTTCGACGGCTTTGCCGTCATCATCAGTCTACAAGATACAGAAAGATATAACAAAATTATAAATAAATACAAAATAAGATAGAAAATTAAATTTCGATTAATGGATACATTTAAATTATTTTTTTAGTTACACATAGCAGATAAAATTTCAAAAAAAACAGAAATGCAACGGGAGGATTAGTTGCAGTTCAAATTAAACATTATAAAATATCAATAGACACATTAAATGATTGCAAAAGATAAGAAACATATTGCAGATAAAATTGCAAAAATTAAATGCGACGGGGGGGGGATTAATACAGATAATCGCAGTTCAAATTTCAGATTATAAATATAAATGAAGAAATATACATTCTCATATTGCAAAAGATTAAAAAAACATAAAATAAACATTTAAATAAATATAAAAATAAAAAATATAAGAAATGGGGATAGTAATAATAATTAATAGCAAATGATATTACAAGGGTCGCGGGTTCGAATCTGCCTCGAGCAAGGATGTTTGTGCGTGTTTGTGTTGTTCTTAAGGCGGCTCCACACATTCGTTATTCGGCGAACACCGAGCAACCGCTCGCCGAATCCCGAGTAGTGTGGATGAGTGGCTTGGTATTTGTGTAATATGTCCATTATTCCAGTAAGGTATTTCCACTCTCTGAGATCGTTGTTTAAGGTACGAACATAACCAATCTAGGGCAATACCACGTATTTCATATGAAGGTAATTTTGAAAGTCAAAGGTCATGATTAAGGACGTCGAAAGCTTTTGAAAGATCTAAAAATAATTTAATAGGTGCTTCATTTTGATCCAATGATGAGACATCTTTTAGAAAAGATAATATGGCTGTTTCCGTAGATTTTGATTTTCTAAATCATGTGTGTAAACAAGGCATTACCTTCTTATGAAGGGACAGCGGTCATCTACTCCGATTAATCGCCTCTTACGACAGGGGGAAATCCCATGGTGTTACTCTTACAGCCCCGACAGCACAGGGGGTTCTTCTTCTTCTTCTTATTATTATTATTATTATTATTATTATTATTATTATTTATTTGCAACAATTTAATTTTTATATTCGTACTCTAGTTTTTGCAGTAAATGGGCCCAGAGTACGCCCATTTGCAAAAGGAAATAATTTGAAGGCATTAATTTAACCTTTTCTTTTTTGCAGGTAAGTGCCTGCGTTGCCTTTCTGGTCGAGAGGATCGTAAAGGTAGGATTCGCCCTTTGAGTGTGGTATGGTGATGTGTGTGTGTGTGTGGGGTGATAGATTTTTAAACATTGGTTATATTAACTTAATACATCTGTCATTTCAATTGACATGTCTTTATACTCATTTCAATTGATCTTGAAAATATGATTATCAGATATTAATGAAAAACAAATATTTTCCTGGATAATTGAAAATGTATAGGTTGTCTATGTATACGATAAATTGTCTTTGTGGTTGTTGGTGTGTGTTTGGAAATCATTCTTTGTATAATAGTCTAGGTTAGTGAATATTTGTGCATGGAAGGTAATAACACAATAATTGGATGGAAATTGTTCTGGTTTCTAATAAGTGTAGCTTTACTGTTGACAAAAGATTTTGTGTTGATCAAACGAATTGGGACATGTCGGTGATTTTTTGTAACTGCAAGATTGCAACTCCAATATTTCTCCCTCGAAGGTTTGCACCTGCAAGTAAATGTACTTGCGAAAGAAACCGTGTGACGATGACATCCGCACCACGAGTCTGAAGTTGGATTTTGTAAGAATTCCGTCTCATTGTTCACTTGATATAGCTGAACGAAACGCAGTTTTAACTGTCGAATACGTGTTGATATTTGGTCGAAAATTATTACTTTTCGTACCTCATGTTCTACGGTTTGTACTGAGGTTTACAAAAAAAAGACATTTTGTTAATTCGGACAAAAATTGCTGTATAATTTTTTTAAAAATTTGTTGCGCCGTAATTGTGTTAATTATTGATTATTAATCGATTCAACGCGCCTCTTCACTCCTGGTTGAGCATTGAGCGCCTTTTCTGGAGTAATCCTCCTTTGATATTTATCAGCGCCCTCTGTATTCCTGAGGGCGCACTATTTATCTCGTCTCGTCTGTCAGTTGCTGTCAAGAGGACTGCCAGGTAGCACCTCCGCGTACGCGCCCCCCACCACGCACTCCTGCGTCACTACCCAGCGTCCAGAAATGGGGAAGGAATGAGGATAGGGGTAGGGTTTAGGACACTTCGCAGGGGTTGGACTAGCCCTTGTGAAGCAGCCAAACTAGTTTTCTGGAACAAATTTCACATGAGATTGTTTGGGAATCGAACCCGGGCCTCCTTGGTGAAATGCGAGCTACTTCGCTCCGAGCCACCTGATATTACGTAACCGTTACTAAGGGTGAGAAAGTATGTGCTGTTTAGCACAGTTAGTTTGTCATATTAAGACAGATATCTGTCGTAGTACAGACTCTAAGAGTAAACTATATTGGAGCAGTATTGGGAGAAACACAAGGGTATCAAACTGAAACACTTGTATTAAGTTTAGACTCGATGAAATCACCAAGACTTTCTTTATTCACAGTTTCTTGACTATCTAGATGTAATCATGACGCACTTTGCACTTGATTGGCTGGATCTAAGTTTATAGCTCGCAAAGAAAACCTTGTAAATTGGTACACAAAACATCATAAAGTCCTGCAGAACTGTAGGCTCCACATAATGCAGTTCCGGGATTGCTTGGTTGCCCCGGGGCCCAACGTACGTATCCAGTTGTCGAAAGTAGGTCACCTGTAAAAAAATGTAATTTATTGCCGTTTTGGTCGAGTTGTAATCGTATTAACTAATACGGGATGTTTTGAAAGGACGCGTCTGTGTAGCACCTAGTTACATTTGAAGAAAGTGCATATTTTACTATGTATCTCCGTGAGGATGTGAGGGAATGCTTACACTGTTTATCGTGAAGATCTTCTTTCGTGAAAATGTCCAACATACATAGGATGTCCCTGAGGTCTACGTACGGAAATAAGGAAAATATTGGATATTTAACTGTAACTGCTTTTGGTTTTAATCGTCTAACGTCAGAGAACAGTTAAAATCTCTATGTAACGAAAGGAGGAGAAGTACGAGAACTGCTCTGGTAGTAGTATTCGTACGTATTGCATAATTGTATAAACTTCGTATTAGGTCACGAGAAGAATGGATTTTAGTGTCCTTTCAGTCTACAGTCATATCTTTCAACAAATACAAATCACAAGATGAATGTCGGTTTTCATTTGAATTTGTGTATTGTTCAGATACAAAGAAAATTATCACGTTAATTCCAGAAATTAAAATACAGTATCAGTACAGCTAATAAAAAAACCGAAATTGTAGAATTGGTAATTTACATTTCGAGGAAAGAAGTGAATATTTCCGTGACTAGACGGGAGAGTTCCCGGACAAGGCCGGTAGGCTGAGTCTAGGAAGTAATTGTAATGGAAAATCATTTTACCGATGTACAATATTTTATTCCACACCTCAATTTGATGACAATTTGAAAGATAAACTTGTGTATTGTTTTTAATCGTTTAATGTCATGTAGCAATATATTGTAAACTAATGTACATATATTGGATTTATAATTTTGTTGTAGTGAATTTTAGAGATTGTGATTTTTTGGTAGTGAGCTGTTGATATTGACACCTGATGAATATGATTACTATGTCGAATGTTAGAGTTACAGATATCTTTATAAGTTTAAAATGTGTTCCCACTCTTGAGTAAGCCATTCTTGACAAAAAACATTGATTCGTAAACCAAGAGGCAAGGCATTGGTAGAACTCTAGTTTGGTCAACAAATGCTTAAAAGAATCAGGAGGGTGGGGCTTGCTTATTGTACTTGTAATTCAATGCATTTGATTAATGGTAATGCTTCCGCAATACCTTTTATCACATACGATATAATAAGCCATTTTATCTACTGCAGAACGCTTTATTACTTTCCATATAATGAATTGATCTGACTAGTGGCTAAATGATACCAATATGTGCAAGGTATTTGAATTATGCACGAGCGCTTCGAAACCAATCATATATGAGTTCATATAAATGTTCAACTTACCTAAAACAGTCACGTACGTTTGATCCTTTAGGTCGAAGAAACCTATATGCGCAAGGCCAGCATAATTATATTTTGCCAATATTCTGTTGACAATATTTGCTTCTTCCTGAAAGATGAAAATTATTGTGTGTAAAGCGATGTGGAAGATAATATTTTCATGCGTTTATAAAGAGACATTGTTTGTATAGTCTATTTTCTTTGTATCAAATGTTGTGACTTGACACATTAACAATATGTGTTAATATGTATTGATAATATCAGGGTCGTTTTGAAGATAATCCATTTACAATCTACAATATTTGTATCTACGTTTGACCATGGCCGTACAGAATTTTCATATATTAACAATCACATTAACAACGAGCATCTGCATTACAGTTTTTCCCAAAGCGCTCAAGGGAGTGGGACTACAAAAAAGGTTTTAATTGAACACTTACTGTCTCATTTACATAGTATAGAGAAAATATGTATTAGTATAAAAAATCGATTTCAGTTTTGATGGCAGTATACGTTTTCTGAAGACATGAACGATAAAGGGGTTGTTCTTTCTTTCATAAACGTTTATCCGCTCGCTCTCTCTCTCTCTCTCTCTCTCTCTCTCTCTCTCTCTCTCTCTCTCTCTCTCTCTCTCTCTCTCTCTCTCTCTCTCTCGCTCGCGCCTTCCTGTCTGTGAAAAACACTACGCTAAACCGAGCACACATTTTTCCCAAAATGGAAATTCCGTGATGGATCTTGCTGAACCTCAGGCCCTGCGAATTCGGGATGGAATTATTTGTGCCAGGGAGCCATTTTGAATAAAATTGTGCCATCAAACCAAAAATATCTAAACAAGATTTTCTTAAAAACGACCCAAAAAAGAAATTTTGTTTTTTTGTACGTGAAGAGCACAGTCCAGTAATTCATGAGATAAGCGCAACTTTTGTTGAGGCTTTCGAATTTTCAAAAATTACACATACTATTTTTTTAAATGTCGCTTGTCGTTAACATTTACTTCACTATGTTATACTATACCTAATGGTCTTGTTTGCATCATCTTGTTTCATGTTAAACTTCAGCGGAAATATATTACTCTGTTTTACAGCTTAGTAGTTTGATGAACGTCAATAAACCCGACATCGTGAAAACTTATTTTAAAATGTTAGTTTTTAATTGTTTGCCTTATTTGTGGGTAAAGACAGAGAAATGAGACTTACCGCAGAGTTGATTATAACGAGATACCCGCCCGTTTTCTCACACGCTTCCTTGGCGCCGAACCAGTTGACTGGCTCGTGGTGCATCTGGTAGTAGCCGACGTTGTCGTGCAGCTTGTAGCCGGGCGGGACGCGGCGCCTGCAGTTGGGGGGACTGGGGCACGCCGGGCAGCCCGGGCACGCAGGGCACACGCCGGGGCACTCCACTACGTCTCTCCCTTCTGAGGAGCACGCGCAAGACATGCCCTGCCTACTTAACTTCCACTTTTCTCGCTAGTAGGTAGGTCTCCAAATGAAGTTTAGCAAAACAAAAGTTATGACAAACAGCGACGAAACTCAAATTAAGCTGGACACAGAAAACATCAACTACATCCAGGAATACATCATTTCACAATAGCAATCAGAAAGAAATAAACAGAAGAATCTCGCAAGCTTGGAAAAAAAAGTTGGGGCTTGAGTTTTGTACTGCTGGATAAAACAAACGATAAAAATAAAAAGAGACATATTAGACAGCTGTATACTGCTAACAATGCTGTATGGAGCACAAACCTGGGCACATACCGAGCAGGAAAAGAAAGCACTCCAAATTACGCAAAGGAAAACGGAAAGAAAAATATTACAAGTAATACTCAAAGGAATTCAGATTAGAAGAAAGACGCAAGTGAGAGAGGCTGCATCCACTGCTCAACAACTTAAATGGAAATGGGCAGGTCATGTAGTAAGACTGAATCACAACCGTTGGGCCAACATTACTACGCAATGGGACCCGAGAATTGGAAAAAGACAAAAAGGAAGACCAAGAAGAAGATGGGCCGATGAGATAAGGGAAGTTGCGGGCAATCTGTGGTCGAAAACAGCGCGAAACCGTGAGGAATGGAAGTGCCTTGAACGTGTGTCCATACTATTAGTGCTATAGTTGCGCAAGAGTGAGTGGAGTGCGGTATAACAGTGATCTCGAGACGGAAGTGTAACATTGAGAACTGGTTAAAGGACCTAGTGTAAATAGTGAATAGTGTGTAGGAAAAGGATGTGTCTGGTGTAGGTAGTTGTGGAGAAGTGATTGTAGGACCCACAAACGTTGCTCAGTTGTGGGAATGTTACTGAGAGCAATCCTCCGCAAGGAGAGGCCGTTGCCCACCCAGGGATATTATATTATATTATATTTCTGGCTACGGAGCAGGGAGAAAGTTACGTAATGCTGCGCGAAAAAAAAGCGGCGACTTTTCGACAGACAAATTCTTGATTGAAGTCGAGAACACGGTACAACCTAAGGAAATCGTTTAAACCAGCACTTCGCGCCGCTCCGGGAGGGGTAAACTCCACGGTGGAGGGGACGCGGGGTGGTTCGGCGATTATAAGGGGAGGCAAGTTCACCCTGGTATCTTGCCGGAGCTCTGTTACTAAATTGTACTGCGATCAGGGTGGTGTGCCTGTGTGATAAAAATTGTAGTGCTCTTTCTTCAAAACGTGTTTGCAACTACGCAGTTCGAATTCTCGAGGTTTTCTTATAAAGTGCTTACTGAAGTGCTTTCTTATAAAAGTGAATTGGTAACTATGCGGTGTGTAGACTCAAGGTTGTTTATAGTGAACGCGAGGGCCGAAGGTCCGAGCCTCGCTGTGACGTGGATCCGGGTGAGCGAAGCGAGAAAACTTGCCTTTGGAAGTAATTTGGGTATTAAAATACGGCGGGGACAAGGTGTTTAAAGGGAGAGCCATGAAAATCGCCTATCGATAGGTTTTATTCATTTCTATCAGAGCGCGCAGCGTAATTTGAGGTAGGGCTTACGGAGACTCCCCTCCTTTGCCCCCTCCCCTCTCCTCCCCCTCCCCCCGCCACGCTTCTCTAAGGATGTACCGCGTTCCCTACTTTAATCAAATTCTTACTACATGGCCCTGACAACGGAAAAGTGGATAAATACAGTTGTTAAATTAAGAAAAAAAATTATTGCGTGGTGTAGCCAGAATCCAGTTTTGTGGGTCCTTGATACCGAAAAATCGATTGACGGCAAAACGTCTTTCCGGCTGTGCACAACGCGAGGGGGTAAACCGTTCATCAGATTTTCTTCAAAATTGATATTCCCCTATCGATATGACTGATGTCGCGGCCCCTTGAATTTGAAATCGATATTTTAATTTTGGGGGGTGCTTTACAAGAAGTTCCTGGGACATTTTCCAAATTTTCAAAACAATGGCCGAAAAAATGAGAAAATGTGAAAAATTTACTTTCAGGCGCGGATAGATATCAGCTGGGTGGAGCAATACAGAAACGATACACTACATCAGAAAGCCTCGTGCGAGGATATTTGTGTAGTTCTATAGCTCCACTCTTTTGTGAGAAACGTACATTGTCGAGAATGTGGGGTGCTGTGTACTACAGGCACTAGCCGTGTGAAGATTCTGGAATCTTACCTGCTTCTCCGTTATTGGAATCGAAACCCAGTCTATTTTCTTCTGATAATGTCAAACTGTCGCTGGCAAGTGACCCCACGGCCAGATAAAGCACCTGAAGTCATAATAAGCATACATAATTATGTTATCTGTGTTAGAGACGCGTAGGGAAAAGAGCTTGCTATATGCAATGGGGGTTATCTGTCCTGAAGATGACCGAGCTTTTAGCGTAATGTCAATGAAAAAATATATCGATCTGGTTCTGCCGAATACACCTGTATTAACATTAACTCACTTTGACTAACCCAGGAATTTTCACAGCGCAGGGATATGTTTTTCTTGTACTATCTTTCAATGTCAGACAAAACTCTATCGAGAAGTAGTCAGTTATGGTAGGTAATCTTAAAAGATTTAGAACGTGTGGAGATTCTAAACTATGTGGAGAAGTAGTCTATTATCGTCACAACTATTGCCGTGTTTCATAATGTAGCAAAACTACATTTATTGGAAATAATAGACCTTCTTGGATGTTCGAGACGATTCAAAGCACATGTTTTGTACCTGTAGAAAATAACAAGTTTGCAACAAATTAACAAGGAAAATGTTTTGAATTCTAGGCGAAGATTCAATGATAAAGACTATTGTCGAAACTAAAACCAAGCATCTATACAGTAAATTAATTTAAAAAAGAATTTTAAAAACTTACATTGTTACATGAAAATAAACATAGAATCAAATTTTCCAAAAAAGATTTTAAATTGTGGTTGGATTTAATATAATGTGGCAGATGCTTCAAAAGGTGTATTTTAATCGTAAGACTCAATAATGATTTGTTAACTCTGTAACTTGAAAAAGTCTCACAACTTTTTGTTTGGTAGAATAACTTACCAGCCCGAAAATCGTAACTACAAGCGCTCGTTTGGATGCCATTGCAGCTACCTTTGGGAAATAGTGCATTTTGTCTCCAGCCACAGATTATATATCACATTCCAGAGTGCGCCTTAGTCACGTTTTTCCTCTCATCCGTGTCTGCATCACATGGCATTCTATCTCAAGAGGATGCTGGTCTCAAAAATCTCAAATTATCTCGACGAAAACACTCAAAGATACTTCATCAGAGAATCAGATACAATGTTATCAGCCACGAGATACTTTCATTATACTTGCACACCGTGATCTACATAAAATCAATTAAGGGCTCAGTAGAACAAGGGGCTATCCCACATTGACCTAGCTCTGAGATATTCAGGGTTGCACTAAAACTTCCACAACATAAATCAGTACAATTGTTGCCCCTTGTTCTATTGAGCCCTTCAATTACATTTCGGAAGAGCTTTTTCTATTTTTTTTTTTTTTTGTAATTAAAAATTACTTTTAAAGCTTAAATAAAATCTATTGTTATCACAAATTAAGTCAGGACTAGAACACCACACCCTATACTGTCAGGACTATCACACTAATCGCATAGGATATTTAGGCCTTCACTATCGGCTGTCGTGGGAAGTACAGTCGCGAGGCCGGTTGTGAAGATCGACCGGTAGCAAATGATCTCCATTCAAACCCATTGCTGTGTGTTCACTCCCCATTATTTCCAGAAGACCTCTGCGGTCTCTCTGGTACTGAAAGTGTAGCGACCAGACTTGAGTCCCTTCGCGGTGCGATTAATATCACTAGATGTGTAACTGATGTACTTTCTAGCTTTATTTCACAATTATCTAAAATGAGACATGCGCTATTTTTAACCGTCGTTTGCATTATCCGAGGGGGGAAATTGAGCCGTGTTTTTAGAAAAAATGTTTTTTTGAAAATTGCATTAACTTCAAGAAGGAAGTATGCAAAAGCTTTATTACGCTACTAACAAAAATATTTATTTAAAAATACACTATTTAAAGATTTACTAGTGAAAGCCCGTCAAAATTTGACGGTGAGATCTGAGATAAATGTAAAATACTGTGCCCAGACTAATGTTCACAAAATGTTGCATTGTTTGGATCTTCAGTGTATAACGAAAATATCTGTGATGTGGAGTTCCCAAAATTTTGAACACGTATGGTCCATGACCAGGTAGCAATGCAATATCGGCGCCAAATGACACAAAAGAAAGAGCACTATTATACTGACGGATATTATTTCTAAAGTTTTTTGATGTGTCATCATCTCCTACAAACAACTTTCATTTATTCTGGTATATTGCTCGAAGATAAACTTATTTTCCCATTTAAGCAACACAGTGTAAACTCGTTTGTAGAATTTCTCTCAAATGCAAAGAACAAAGCAGAACAAAACTGACATTTCATAGTCAACGACCCACCAGAAAACGAAATGACCTCACTATCACGACACCTACGCTGACTTTCTCTTTCCCTGCGTCCAGTTAATGTACGTTCGCGTCTTTTGGGACGCGTGGGCAACGATTCGGAATTTGACATAACCTGTAAACAACTTCACTACTTCAGTACAACCGAGCAAAACCCACTGTCCGAATGTTCTTCACAAAATACACCACAAAAGCAAATACATCAAACTGTCAACGCCACAATGCAATTATTACACTGAAACAAAACTTTGACGAATTGTAAACAAATTTCAACAATCAAAACAAAAAAAAAGCAGCGCCACCATGAAGCAGCGTGGACATCTATCGACTCATGTATATCGATTTTGAAACAGCCTTCCTTTCGAAGAAAACAATTGACTATTGATAAGCGTACTATTAAAGAATGATTTAATTAATTAATTTACACCGTAAGTGTTGGTGAATCAACACAAACAATATCTGATAACACATCTAGGGATCATATTCTTTCATTTAAAAGAAAAAATACAACAATCGGTTCAGTAGAAGCTCTAAACGAAGCCATGGCAGAATACCTTATTTTTTTAAATATATAGATTTTTTCAAACAGATTTCATTAAGGGAAAACATTTCTACTGTCAATATTGTACCTATGCAACGTTAATGTTTTGCAATATTCAAAATCACAGTATTCGCCGGAAACGGGATTAGCACCATTTTTAGCACTCTTTGCTATTTTTAAAACGTGTAATAAAAATTGAGCAATTTTTGAGAAAAAAGTTGAAAACATTGAGAGTTCATGAAAAGTACACCCTATAATCAAAATATTCGTTTGAAAATCGTAGGCAATGAATATCGTGCAGATTGATATGACATCGTCTGAACGCTAGCGTCTGTAGACGTTTTACCGACAGTCAATTTTTCTGTATCAAGGACCCACAAAACGTGGATTCTAACTTCACAAGGTTTTAGAAGAATTAATTTATTTCATAAAGGAACACGATTTGACCGCTTGTTCCTTACGAGACCCGACAATACATGTTTTCTGTCAAAAAAATCGCCGATTTCTGCTGTAGCAAAATGATACTGTACTTTCCCTTTCCTAATTAAGCATGTAGTAAGACGAGAATGTAAAAACTAGCGGTGCTCCAATAATATGTCTCATATAGCTTGAATGGTAATATAATATTGTAATATTACTTTTACACCCACAAAAGCGTTTATTGTGGTTTACGGTAAAGTTTACTGAGTCGGGTACCGAGGTTACACTTAATCACTATAAAAACAACCGGATTTGAAAAACATCCTTCACGAAACATTGAAAAGAAAATTGAATGTTTGGAATTTTCGAAAATTCCAAACAAAACTTCGAAAACGAGAATTAGTATATTTTTTTAAATTTAATGACATTAACTAGATCTAACTTTGAAAATCAGAGTTTTTCAAGAAAATAAGTTTTTTCAAGAAAATAAGTTTTTTCAAGAAAATAAGTTTTTTCAAGAAAATAAGTTTTTTCAAGAAAATAAGTTTTTTCAAGAAAATAAGTTTTTTCAAGAAAATAAGTTTTTTCAAGAAAATAAGTTTTTTCAAGAAAATACGTTTTTTTTTCAAGAAAATAAGTTTTTTCAAGAAAATAAGTTTTTTCAAGAAAATAAGTTTTTTCAAGAAAATACGTTTTTTCAAGAAAATAAGTTTTTTCAAGAAAATAAGTTTTTTAAGAAAATAAGTTTTTTCAAGAAAATAAGTTTTTTCAAGAAAATAAGTTTTTTCAAGAAAATAAGTTTTTTCAAGAAAATAAGTTTTTTCAAGAAAATAAGTTTTTTCAAGAAAATAAGTTTTTTCAAGAAAATAAGTTTTTTCAAGAAAATAAGTTTTTTCAAGAAAATAAGTTTTTTTTCAAGAAAATACGTTTTTTTTCAAGAAAATAAGTTTTTTCAAGAAAATAAGTTTTTTCAAGAAAATAAGTTTTTTCAAGAAAATAAGTTTTTTCAAGAAAATAAGTTTTTTCAAGAAAATAAGTTTTTTCAAGAAAATAAGTTTTTTCAAGAAAATAAGTTTTTTCAAGAAAATAAGTTTTTTCAAGAAAATAAGTTTTTTCAAGAAAATAAGTTTTTTTTCAAGAAAATACGTTTTTTTTTTTTCAAGAAAATACGTTTTTTTTTTCAAGAAAATACGTTTTTTTTTTTCAAGAAAATACTTTTTTTTTTTCAAGAAAATACGTTTTTTTTTTTTTTTTCAAGAAAATACTTTTTTTTTTTCAAGGAAATAAGTTTTTTTTTTTCAAGAAAATTAGTTTTTTTTCTCCAGAAAATTAGTTTTCTTTCTCAAGAAAATTAGTTTTTTTCTCAAGAAAATTAGTTTTTTTCTCAAGAAAATTAGTTTTTTTTTCTCAAGAAAATTAGTGTTTTCAAGAAAATTAGATTTTCAATCGCACACATTCTTGAATAAGTTAGTTTCCTATTCTGCTGAATCGAACGCGTTTTGCTTCGCCCCATCCTCTTCCCAACTTCGCTTGACGCGGCTACCAGAGCTTACCTACCTGTCTCCTGAGACTAATCGTTACTGAAGATGTCCCTCGCGCTCGACAAGTATCACTACGAGGTACACCTTCATCCCGTTTCGGTGCTGTTCATTACATACTACATGCATATGGTACCTTACAGCCTGTCCTCAGTGCTTTTTCCATTGTTCTGGGGGTAAATGCAACTCTTCAATAATATTGTCAGGCAGATTGCACAGCGATCTCGCAAATCGTTACCTATCAGGCTATGAAAGAATTAGAGTATTATTACTTTACCGGGAGAGGTGGCTCAGGGCATCAACTGATGTGTCTGCAGTGCCTCTGACCGGGAGGTCCTAGGGTTACACTCCCCACGGTGGCAGGATTTTCCTCACTAGATACAGTTAACAACAAATTCAGTCGCTGTCTGGAGGAGAATTCTAGCGGCCGGCTGCTCTGATCGGTAGTTTTCTGTGGTTTCTCCGATCAATACCAGGCGAATGCCGGAGCAGTAGCGGAACAAACTGGTCACGGACCGCGCGCGAACTTTCGTTCCTCTTCCTTGACCTTTCGCTACTCACACACACATTTACACCTACATGCAGTACACGACCACATATGCCGGGAGACCAGAGCTTGTGCCGGCTGGGGCGGTGCAGCTCTAGTGGGAGATACTTGGCTGAGGGAAACCCCGCCAACCGACGGTAGGTCGGCGCCGGATTTCACCATCAAGCGGGGGAAGATTACCGCCACCTCCCGACGAAAAAACATGCACTACACTAACGGGACTATTGACCTTAGCAGTTGACGCGCCCGGAATCGCTATCAATCAACCGAGGCTGAATCTCTCCACGACTCAGCTTTCGGAAAACGTGTTATGGTTATGTAGCGTAATAGAAAAATAAAACTTGACTAAAGCTGAACATTCCTGTGCATTCGCGGCAAATAAAGTGCTTTGCATCATGAAATATGTGGATACGAATAACTTTCACCCCACTCGCTTGTAGAGCAACAATTCAAATGCAGGGATAGTAGCATTCACGTCGACATCGGACTCTTTAACGAACAATTTTCTCAAAATCAAATTATTTTATAGAAAATATAGATAATGGGATTCACACAACGTCTCAATTTAGCAGAATGCTGTGGTTTTGTTTTTTGTAATATTCGAATGAAGGGAATTGTTTTTTATCTAAAAATTAATATTTGTGTAAATATCTAGTCATAGATAAATTAAGTCACTTCACGTCAGTTGGTCGGCATTGCAACAAGCTTGTGATGGACATATCTTTCAAAGATGTGACGATTTTACACTATTGTACCATGTGCTCATGGTGTGAAATATATCTCAATGGTTAGAGCAACTGGGAGCAACCAGGGGACTCGGGTTCGATTCTCTTGTGGGGTGACAATTCGTTCGCAACGATCTTTCTGTCGGACTTTCCAACTTTTAATTGGGATAGAAGGGGCCAGGGGGGGCATATTTTTCTGCATTAGGAATGATTTGTCTTGTGTAGAATCAGGGATAGACGACAATTATGAAATACTTGCCATTGATGTGAGAAGGGAATCAAATTCTTGTTGCGAAATTGTGGGCATGTACTGAACTCCGCACGAAAATATTCGCGTGATGGAAAGTCTAGTAGACCGCACCGGCTTCTTAATTCCTGGGATACGTAGTTGTAGGTATTGGGACTTCATAATTTGAAGCGACCGCAACTGGGCTGATCACGTAAGATAAACTACACAAACACCTTGGAAAGCTCTTGATTTTTGTGCGCATATTACGGAAAGCTAACTCTAACATGAAAATGTAGGCTTAGACATCTTTGGTTCGTCCCATAATGGAATACGGAGTAGCTCGGTGAGATCCTCATGAGGAAGGTCACATTAATGGGTTAAACAGAGTACAAAAAAAAGCAGCTATATTCACGAACCAAACAACGGGGAAATAATCAATTGGGGATCGTCAGTTACACGTAGAAAGAAAGCACGACCGTGTGCCATCTTCAAGGTGACAACAAGCAACCGGCATGGAAAGCTATTAGTGAAAGACTTGGAATGCCATTCTTAAGTAGGGGCGACCATTGACACAAAATAAAATGCGAAAAACGAAGAACAGATGTAGGTCGATTAGCTTTGTGAATAGGACACCTGTTCACTGGAACAATTTACCTGAAGGTGTGCTAGCGACCCTTTCCAGACTGGAGACGGAGTTGGAGACTTGAGCGCAAATGTTCAGTGATGTGCACTGAAATGCAGTGATAAGGGAAGGCCAATAAAAGTGCGATGCCTTTAATATATTGTGATAAGCCAGAAGACCCTCTCACGTTGATAATAAACATTTAATATTGCGTTATTGTAGTTTATTTGCGCATACAGAGGGAATGGAGGCGACACGGACAGGCTGGTATGGTGACATAGCCGCGCAGAATGATCGCTTGCAGTCTGCATTGAGGGAAAGGCCAAGCCCCTTGTACAAAAAAGTGACGAAGCACATGGGAGGCGTGGTCCTAACCGGGAGTGTGTGGCGTCATGGAGAAAAACACACAGACATTCACAAGTATGTACAAGTTTATTTACACGTATATACAATAACCAACTTCTGCTCCGAAACTACACACTTGTATTTCCCTGTGGATACCCCACATAGCTAGGGAGGCCCCGCCTCCTCTGACGCTACTCCCGCGCCACTACCGTGACCTCGTCACCCGTGCAATAGGCACGACACGCTCCAGTCCGGGCGTAAAGTGTTGCGCATCGCGCGAGGTTTCCAGAATTAAAACCCTCGGGTGAGCTCGTCGGCTCGATTTTATACCAGAGGGTAGCCGTCACGTGACCGTCCTAGGTGTAGGAGGGAGGCTCGCGTCTACCACGTGACCTTCCCGGTCAAGCTGGCGTCCCCTTTGTCTAAATGTATCCCAACGCCGGGGCGCCAAGCTATTCATGCCCGCAGGTATGCGATACTTCCGCTCCTCCTCCCACCCACGGCCGCCAACGTGACGCTACAAGTGAATATCCTTCTGCCTTCCGCCACCATGCTGAACATATCGTATGCGGGTGGGTAGGCTCCAGACTCTTGAATGGGGACGCGTCAGATGTTGGCGTAATAAATTACCAAGGATCCAATGTTAAACTTAGGAGAGGAACTGCATTACTCATTATTATTGCGGGAATAAGAAAAGAATTATCAATATGATAGCGTCATACAATTGTATTAATTGAATAGTAAACGGGGCACATGTTTTATGAAATATTACTTACTTTAGGGATGAGATCGTTGTCATGTCCTCACAAATTATTTATGGATGTTAGGAAGTGACGCAATTAGGCGCCCGTCAGAGGTGGAATATTAGGGAAGAATGATTTGTACGGATAAACTAATTGATCATTATACGGTGAACTAGCTCTTAATTCAATATTTAATATTTATTTATCAAAAACTGTATGTAATAGAACTAGACTTATTATTATTTATTATTATTATTATTATTATTATTATTATTATTATTATTTAATAATATTCCCTTGGTAATAACGTGTAGAGAATAAGGGCGAAGTAGGTGATATCTACGCGACGACCGAAAAGAGACATTTTTTTTCTAGGGCTTTTATCCAGCCAACAGACGGTTACCCTTTACGTTCCGATGGGACGCATATTCGACCATACACTAGACCAACACGCATGCGGGCTCATCTGATCTGGGGTCAGCAGAACGCGAGGCCCTCCGCGACAACACACACAAAGTCAAGGGACAAACAGCCATGCCCAAGGCGGGACTCGAACCCGCGACCCTAAGCGCTGAGTCGGTACTCGCTCTTAGCCACCTCGGCCATCCAGGTCGGCAAAAGAGAAGGTTTTGGGTAATATTGAACTCCCGGACTCATCTGAAAAGATCCTGAAAGCACTCGAAGATACGACGCAAGCAAATAAGACATTTTATTTAAATTGTATAAAAAATTCCTATTATCACATTTAATACAGATTCGTATAAAATGAGCTCATAAATTAATCTGTTAATAGTTTGATAGTGAAATAAATACTTTATTTGTTTATTTGTATAAAGGCTGATCAATCAATAGTAGCTTGCAATTAATCAAAGAATTCTTTCTGCTAAATAAAATTTCCGGAAATCGCTTGTCCGGTATAGTCCTGCCAGCATTCGACCAAGTAATATTCTGTCGTATGTCGATACCCACATGACGAAATATTTGGTCAGTGAATATTATTATTTGCGAGCAATATAATAATAATAATAATGATTATAATGGAATCTGTTTGATTATTAAATAGAGATGTGAGCGGAGCAGGGCAACAGTAGCAGCAAAAGAATATATATCTTTGACATAAAAGAATCAAAATATAAATATTAATATCGTCATTAGTCATGTGTACATGCTACCTTATATTAAATAACCAGGGATTTATGAACAGATGAAAATATTCAGAGATATATTGAGGATCATTTCAATATAGATACTAGTTACAGAAAAATACAATGACGTGAAGCGAAGTAAAGTCTGCGGAGTATACATGGGCACTTTTAATCTATTTTTATCAATTTTATTCAAGGATTGTGGTTTTTTTGTTTATTTTATTAATATAATTTTATATGTATGGTTTTTTTGTGTACTCTCTCTTTTGTACGTTGTTTTTAACTTTTTTTCGTCATGCACTCTGTAAATTAAACTTTTAGAATATTGGTACTTTTTTGTGAAAAAATTTCATTATTAAGTTCTTAAAACGACTGAGGTGTGTTCAAAGATATTTTTAGTAGTTTTCAGTAGAGTTGCGACATGTTTCGTCCTTACGCAATTTAACAGCACAGCTTCTCAATTATAAATAACACTGTATATAAAACTGTTAATCGAAGAAAGAAGAAAAGGAAAAGGAAACTTAGCTGGATATTCTACTCTAGTAGGTGGAAAGAAATAGAATTACTTAATGCATATGCCTTTGAGTATAGTCATTTTATTTTTTGTTTTATTCAATTGTGAAAGTGACACAGTTTGTATGATTTTTTTTTTTTTTTAAGTGAGTAGCTCACAAACGAAGGGTCTCGTAGATTGGCACTGTATATCATCTAATCCGCGGTTAGGCCCGAAGGCTCCGCAAAGGGAAGTTCCTGGGCCATTGGGTTCTCCTGGGGCCCAAGTATAGTAGCCCGACGCCGACAACAAATCATCTGAAAAAAAAAAGTAATAGTTCTTAGCCTGGCCTTTAATCGGCTCCTTTATGGCAGAAACATGGAACTCGGGAAAAGCTTAAGTCGAACAAAAATGCCGTGTAAATGAATAAATCTCCCAAAATGTATGAAAGGTGAAAAGTTGATAATTAATCTAAGATATCCAAAGTGAAAATACTTTTTAAAAAAATATCGTACACAAAATTGATCGGAAATTTTTACAAAACTTTAATTGTCTGCAAGGTTATATTGAAAATTAAAAAGTTGATTTTAAAAATTGAATTTTTTATGACAAGCCTGATTGTGATCGTAAAATTCATGTAAATGGTTTAATATTATTCGTACACATTCATATAACGTAAATTAAGCTGTGTGCAGTAATACCTAAGTTAAAAGCACGTTATCTTTGTAATCGTTCACGAAATTAATTTATTGACGATTGTCGTTACATGAATTATCTTACGTTTATCGGAAAGTAAGTAAAGGAATCGGAGTTTACTTCATAAAATGTGTTTCACTGAGTGTGAACATTTACAAAATGTCTAGTAAACTGTATGAAAGCCTTAAACTAACGGCACAATTTTATTTTTTAAATGGGAAAGAATGTGATTTTTTAATAATTTTGACGCATATTACGATATATACAAGTGTTTGTATATTGTTAGTATAGTTTTTAGTGATGTAGGTTAAAATTTGAGTTAGAATTATGTGCTCGTTTGTGTTTCTGTATTTTTTTTAGAAAATCAGCAGACAAAAGGTTTGACTTAAAACCTATTTTGTTTGGTTTGCTGAATGGCAAAATTGTTTGGCTCGCTGAGTTGAAAAACCCTTTTTTAAATGATAATTTTTGATGGGTAAAACATCTTTGATCGTTGAGGTAAATGGTATTGTTAAGCCTCATTACTAAATTGTTCGGAAGTGAAATAATTCTTATCTTACCAAAGATTGTAACGAATGTTTGTAGGCCGGTAACGTCATAGAAACCAACGTGATAATAAGAAGTGAATCCATATTGTTCCATAAGTCCGCTGGTTAAATCAGCTTCTTCCTGAAAGCAGATCATTGTGCACTTAATAATCGTGTAAAAACTGCATGGTTTAGTTTAGAATATTGAAATTTGAGTGTAAATTTGGAGGTGTTGTCGATACAGTGCACAACACACATACGCACCCCCCACCCTACGCACGCACGTGCGATGCCCCGCGCCACCTGGAAACTACCCTTGCCCCTACCCGAAAAGCAGAGCCCCCCGCGACCCCCATCGTCAACCCACATTTCCTACTACTCACAATTAAGGACATCGACACCCGTACCGGGAGCGGTAGCTCAGTGCATCAACTGATGTCACTGCAGCGCCTCTGACTGAGAGGTCCTAGGTTCCCACTCCCACGGCGGCAGGATTTTCAACACTAGCTTTTCAGCTAGGTCGAATTTCGTCGCTGTCTGGAGGAGATTTCTAGCGACCGGCTGCTCTGATTGGTAGTTTTCTGTGGATTCTCCGATCAACACCAGGCGAATGCCGGAGCAGTACCCTAACAAAGGGGCCACGGACCGCGCTCGATCTTTCCTTCCTTTTCCTTGTACTATTCTCTCCCCTTACACACACACTAACATGCACTACACTACCACATATTCCGGGAGACCGGTCGGGAGCTTAGAGTTTGTCCCTGCTGGGGCGGTGCCCCGTTGGTGGGAGAGTTCTGGTTAGGGGGAAACCCCACTAGCCGACGGTAGGTCGGCGCCGGATCTCGCCATCCAGCGGGGGAAGATCACCGCCATCTCCCGAGGAAAAAACATGCACTACACTAACAGGATTAATGACCAAAGCAGTAGACGCGCCCGGAAACACGAAAAAATCAATCAATCGACACCCGTCGAGAAACAATGCTTGGCAAAGAGATGTAATCGCACGGTAGCCGACGGAAGTCATAAGGCTCTGCACCCCATAGGCGGCTATCAAAGTAATTCGTCCCACTCGACAAACCCTTTACTCTGCTACGTGGAAAAGAACAAGACGAAAGCCGTGTGGTGATTGTGCTGTTAATTTTGAAACCGCAGCAGGAAACATGCGTACCTGAGAGTTGATGATGAGCAGGTGCCCTCCCTCCGCCTCGCACAACCCCCTGGCCCGCGTCCAGTTGACTAGCTCGTAGTGCACCTTGTAGTAGCCGACGTTGGGGTAGTGCTTGTAGCCGGGCGGAACGGGGAGAGGGCACGAGGGCGCACTGGGGCAGGCTGGGCACGCGGTGCAGGCCGGACAAGTCGCTGGACACAGGAAATCAGTTGCCTGCTCCTGGAGCGCGCCCGGCCAGCCCATCAACTCTGGAAGAAGCATGAGGCGGGAACTAAATCAACTAGCTATTTGAATTTGTGCAGTTCAGGAACTACGACGCTAAAAGGTTCAATGATTGTGCTGAAATAATTCACTTCTTTTTTGAGATATTAAGAAACCGTAACAGATATTCTCATTAACATTTTCATGAAGGCAGGTTTGTAGAGATATTCATGTAGCTGCTATATGACATTTTGTTATTTTTTTTCTCCAACGGCTGTGCATTTGTGTACAGTTTCTATCTAAAATGTTATGTGATTATTAATTTACGTTCGAAGCTATTAGTGTCTTGCAGTATATTGCAAACTGCCTGACTTGAATACAGAATTTCAATAGTTTTTTTAATTATCTTCCATATTATGTAGCATTTTTACAAATTGTTACACCACTAGAAAAATGATTTTAATTATTTGTTAATGCAAGGATAATTGTTCTGTTGCTAATTATAGTAGAGAAAAATGAAAGTAAGTTGGGGTGACTTGGGGACACTGCTTTGCCGTTTTAATATTTCCCTTTTGGAAGCGTGTTTCCATCTGACCCCAAGGGCAATAATTAGGGGCCAGTAAAACACCAATAGTTTGCTTTTATTACAAATTTAATATGACAGTATAAATCTGCCTAGTTGTCGATGTCTGTTTTAGAAAATTGTCAGTAATACTTCATGTGGATGTCAGATCTCATTTCTCCTCTCGGACCAATCCCCATATTTACTCCCTCCCCACGGAATTAAATTTGTCATCAACCAGAGATCTCAGTAATATGACTTGGATATTTTCTTCTTTCATTTTTCATTAAAAAAAATTCCTATCTCTGAAATAAGATCAGATGTTTGTCTTGACCGCATGTGGTGTACGGTCTTGGATTTCAGGTACTGGTGCTATGAAAACTGTCTCCACTTTCAGAGAAAGACCCACAGCCATCAAATTCTTCCTTTGACTACCCCTACATGTTTTGCTTTGAATGCTTTTAACTAATGTAAACACTGCCACCAAGTAACCCCAACAAATATTAAACAAATCAGTAACAAAAAAATAATGAAATCCACCAGTGTTAACATTTAATTATGTAGTTGTCATTTACAGTTTCAACAATTAAGAGATTCACGAAAGCAAACTTCATTTAAGCCTGTCTGAAGTAGCCTCTGAGTACTGTACACAAAGGTGCCCAATTTTACAAGAAACCGTAGAAACAGATGTTACTGAAAATATGGCAAGTATAAAAGGACGATATAAATAGGAAAGATATGAGCATACAAAGAAGAGATTAGAGTAGTCCCCAAATAACCCCAGTGTACGCTAACAATTCAATGTCCCTCTTAACTTACCTTCTGCTCCGTGTGTATGGCTGAAAGACTCGAGATTCTCGGGCGTTGGGGTCAGGCTGTAGCTGGAGGCCAACCCCACGAATAGAAGAAAAACCTGTGATCACAGTTATCATTGAAAATATATTGTTTGGAAAGGATGTGCTGAGGTTCTTTGGGGCGTATTCTTCACGGGTTTGTATTTCAGTCGTGTATGAGATGTTTGTCGCGTGTGTATAAAACGCCTTGAAATGTTTAGTGTTGGGGTATGGAACTAACTTAGAAGAAAGACCGCACCAAAGAACGTGCAACTTACCAGACATGAAGCGGTAACTAAAAACGCTCCTTTGTATGCCATTGTTACTGGCTTTAAAAAAGAGTGCTTCTCATCTTCTGTAACTGCTGGTTATATATCACATGCCAGAGTGCGCTTTCGCGCATAGTTTTCCTCTTATCCACATCAGCAGACAAAATCTCGAGAGGAAGCTATCCTGAAAAAATTCTCAACAAATTATCTCTTGGTGAAAACAGACGAAGTACTTGATCAGAGAATCAGATACCAACGAAATAATCATTGTCCAAGGGCGAGAACTTGTTATCGTAAACAATTTGCGGAGGTCCACTAGAGTGCACAAAAATATCCTGTTTCATAGCAGTTTTGAGCATCTTGATATTCATTTCATCTTTAAACATTGTTTCCTATCTAATCAGAAAATACTTAATATAGTGCGTCGTGTTATTCATTGTCATTCGTGTCATTCAAATGTCTGTGGTTTCGTGAGACAGTCAGGAACTTGAAAAAAAAAAAAAATACAAAAACCTTTAAACGGTTTTGATATTGATTGAAAATGCAAATACTTGATTGCATAATACCAGCTATTCTCGAACTACGCGTGTCGTATGTGGAATGCCCTACATCGGTTTGCACAAGTGCTTACCCGGGAGAATGGTGGCGTTGGCAGAGGAAGTCTGTATCGGATAGAATCCTAAATCCCGTTCCGATGCGCGGATCCTTCACATCTACGATTCTGGAAATGTCGGAAACGTTCCCACTAACATTAAATCGGGAAGTAATGAACTGGCACCCGCGTAACAAACCTATTAAATATCAAGAATTATTAATGGATACACAATTAAACAGTACACAACATATAAATAATACAATATTATAGGCTAAAGCAAAACTCCACCAACTAAGTCCAATAATAAATAGGAAGAACCAAACTTCCAAATAGCACAGCCCAAACTATATTTAAAACAATAATCAGTCCACTCTTATTATATGCTCGTCCTGTTTGGATAAACGCCGCAAGATCGAACACAAAAAAAGCTACAGATCGTTCAAAACGAATTCCTCCGTACAATTACAAATGCACCGTGATTTATTTCCAACCAACAGTTGTGCAATGAATTCCAACTCGAAACTATAGAAAACCGCATTACATATCTCTCCTCACAGTTTTAACATAGCTTACCCCAAATCACCAGAACACGTCCCTTCGGCTTAGGCAGAAATCCGACTCATGGTACCCGTGTTAAAAATAGATTTCCCTTCTTTACTTTCCTTACAAAGTTTTCCAAAATTTCACCGATGTCTCCCCATAAAGGATTTCTCCCCCAAAAATATAATTTTTAGAATTAATATATTAGCAATAAGTAAGCCAACAAATGTAGAGTGTCAACTGAATTTTGTAAAACCTGAAAATGTTTATAAAAAACGCCGTAAACGCGATAAGTCGAAACGATAGCTTAGATGTGGCCATTTTAATACGCTTTAAGGAGCATTTACCTTACATGTGAGCGAAAGTGTACTTACTGGTTTACACGCATACTTCGAAACAAACCACTGCAGAAGTGGAGAATTTTTTATCTATCGTCTATAAAGTAAAATAAATTAATACATTAATATTACTATTAATAAAATAACCTTCGAGTCTTCATAATATTTTCCAAATGGCTATTCTCCCCCATCATTTCCTGATAGTCCGTAACCTAACCCCCAGTATAAATTAGAAGGCAATGGTCATCTCTTCCGAATATTAACACAGCTCTTTACTTTTGAATCTGCCGGAAAATCTGAAGAGGAAAAAAAGCAATTATTCACTCTCCCGCATCCGAGGACAGTTCCCACTCAATATTGTCAAGAACAGTACCTACAGTGGGATTAGTAAGGGCCCGGAAAACGTGTCCACTAAAATCCAACTTCCGTATAGTAAAATTAGGTTAAAATTTAAGTCAGAAACAATCATATGCAATCTCACGTCATGGCTTATCGTTAATTCTCTGGATGGTGACTCTTCAGTAGATATTTTCATATCTAATTCTTTAAATAGTAACGCGGGGTGTATTGCAGATATTTTACACTTTTTTGCCCTACTTTACACACACACCCAAACACAGATTAACCTAAGCGATCGTGAGGTTCGGCATAATTTCTTTGCGGTAAATGTGCCAATGAAGAGGGAGTGACCATCTTTATTCGATATACCGTACCTGAGCATGTGGCTGTGCCTAGACGACATTGTTAGCATTGTGACTACATTTTTCATGTTATGAAATTGTATGAATATTGTAATACATAAGAAAATTGTTGATGGATCTACTTTATTGGTTTATGCACAACACGCATGATAGCTGGGATGATTAGAAGCAGGAAGTTTAACCATTTATTTGTCTGACATGGGCAGGGAAAAGCCATTTATTTTTTACGGATATTATATTGCTTGTTATAGCCTTCGATATAGAGCTCGATATACGTTGCATAACTTACCTGGATCTAGAGCCTCGTGATAAGAAGAAAAATATGAAGACAGTTCAGTGATGTTCCGTGTTCTCGTATCGACGGAATTATTAAAGGGAATTATAGGAGTCAAGCAAACGATATTTGTTCTGTATAGAAAGGTGATGAACTATATTTTTCATTCACAGTATAATTTTCCATTAACGAAAAGAAACAATCATAGTCTATTTCTATGTTCTTTAAACAGTTTTTTCTTAAAACCAGTACAGAATTTTTTGATTAAATTTGGACCTTTGATAGCGTAAACGTCGGTTAAGAGAGGACGTCTCATGTTTGTTGAAATCCCTGATTGGTCGAAATTTTTTTAAAAATATGTCGGCGTCTTCCTGCAACTTCATTTGTGAAGATGCATTTTTTTATTCTTGAAATGCATTTAACAAAAACAACTTCAAAAAAGGTCATCTTGAATTTTTGGAAAATATTAGTATTTTTTAGTAATGTGGCGTCAAACAGTCAACGTAACCGTAAGTGAACGTAAAAAGATGTGGCTCGATGCAGTTGGATACAACGTAAGTTAGAATTTGTACACAATTTCATATTTCTTTGTTCGTTTCTTACATTCGAGCTTTTGTTATATGTTTACAAAATAATTTTTTAGGAATTATTTAAAACCTATTTTATAATCTATATTTTTGTCCGTATTGTGAGGAATGTATTTGCATTCTCAATGTATTGATGTACTTTCTTTCAAGCAATCCGCAAACCTTAATTGAAATTAGCCCAATTAGGTTTTCTCTTTCAAAAATGCGATTTAAATGTAATATGTAGATCGCGAAACTTCGAAATGTGCAATTGCATATTTTTACTGATTGCTCATATCGAAAGGAAATGTATATAACTTTACCTATTTCTAAAAATAAAATAAAAGTAACCAGTTTTTGTTTTGCATAATTGTGTATTTCTGTGATTTATGTCTTTAACTGCATATTTTTATTTATACGGCATATTTAAATGCATTTATCCCATGTTTTTGTGCAAAAGTGGATTGAAGTCTGATATTATCGTGTTTTTTTTTCTCTTTCAAAAGGAAAGTGAATTAAGCCATGCCTGTCTATACTAATATATAAAGGTACAAGGGCATTGCTTTACAGCGCGATAAACTCTGAATGTACTGGACCAATATCGATGAAACTTATGTGTTAGATTCCATAGATAGCTCAGTCAATGTAGGTTGTTAGTTCTAAGAAAAGGCACACGTATTGAAAATAGAGAATGACAGAGGCCCGGCGAAAAAGATTATTGAAGGTTGAAAGGTCGCAAAAATCAGTTTTTTGGTTTCTGGTTTTGTAGGGTTTGGAGGTTAATTGAGGCTATGACAAGAAAGAAAGTTTATGTAATTATCTACAAAAGGGCTCTGTTCATTTTTCACCTACGTTAAAACGGTTTGTCGTAAACAAGCGGCGCAGTTTCTGTACAAGGCGTATGCTTCTTTCCGTCTAACTGTATCTGTTGGCGTATCACTATTGAGGTAGAATACAAGATGCCTTTTTTCATTTTTCATGGTGTCCCCAATAGGCCTAGTCCATATGGAGTTATACAATATAATGTTATGCATTATAAAAAAAATAGTACATACTATTAAAAATAGGTTTCATTCGCGTCTTCATGTATCTCATTCTCAGGTTCTAGGATGCCTGCATCTTCGATATCATCTTCATCGTCTTCTCTCACATTTGTTATTGAATGATCAATGGAAAAATCGCCAGTAGAAAAGGTATTGAAAGAATCAACAGCAGAAGCTTCAGGCGTTGCATTAAAACATCCATGACAGTCCATGACATTGGCACATAAAATGAAGCGAGATAAACCAGTTTATCTGCAGCCACAATATGACAATGAACTCGGAAAACATTAACCCGGTCAGCCTACCTTAATGGTTAATACGACCCTGCCAAATGTTTGAGTACAAGGTCTTCCACCAACGACGTCAAACTACGGGTGGCCATCACGCCTGTGCTTCCAATGGAACACCTTCGACGTGCGGAGCATCGACTTCGAAAGTGGACGTTTGATATAAAAAGACCATGGGCTGCTTCTCAAGGGCAAGTGACAACGGTAGGGCCACTGTCGAAAGCTGTAGCTTAGACGTGATACACGTGAATGTATCTTAAATAGCACCTTTTTTCTACGTATGGGAAAAAGTGCACAGATTGTTTTTCACGCGGACTTGAAAACAAACCACTACAGAAATGGAGAATGAATTGAATCGTTTATTTCAGAAACCCGTCAAACGCCAAAATTCCAAATGCGCTTTACCGGTGGAATGTTGTTTCATGACACATTGCTTATTCCATATTTACCGGAAAAATATTCATTTATTAACTGCTTTAATATTAAAAAATATTTTGAAATCGGAAAAACTGGGACCGTTTTTCTCAATTTTCTCGTCATGACAAATTTGGCGTTTGACGTGTTTCTGAAATAAACGATTCAATTATCCTTATCTATCTTATAAGATAAAATAAAATTTAACCTTTCAGCCTCAGACTTTGTACATTGTATACGTACGTATATAGATATTATTCTGCAGATAGGTATATACATATATACGGAGTAATACTAGACCTACTTTAGAAAAATTATGTAATGTTGCCGAAAATCGATTTCAAGATTTCAACGCAAATACGCGTTTTGGGTTCCCCTGAAACCGAAAAAGTTTTCATCCGTCCGTCCGTCTGTCCTAAACGTTTAGAGTCAGAATTATTTCAAAGATACAAAATTATTGATACAGCAGTGACTCAGTTGGACTATAGGTTCAAGATTTTGAAAACTTTCATTTTATTGAATTTCTTGACGAAAAGCAGTTTTCCACAACAAAGCGTCCATTCATTCAGAAAATGTTTCTTTCGTAATAAAATAACACCGTTTTTTTTACAGTTAGCAGCTTCGAAATAAACTTAAAAATGTATACATTGATAATGCAAAATAGATGGCTGCAGATTTGTTGCTGAAGTATTAGAAAAAAGTTGGCCAAAAAATTATCAAGAGACGGTGCAGTTGATACAACTCAGTCTAACTTTCCCTTTATCTACAGCATTATGTGAAAGGAATATGATTACATTCAAGAGAGTAAAAACATTCCTGAGAAATTCCATGGGGAAATATCGGAATCGGTCATTTCAGTACACTGGCTATCGAGAAGTGTCAGGTAAATTAAGTCTGCAGAAACGAGACTGCTGAAATGAGATCTTTGCTGAATGAGAAAACTGATGAATGGAGCTGATTTACAAAAAGAATTAAGATAAGATTTTCAGAATTACTGCAAGACTCTAGCTTCGCCACTGGATATTATCTCATTAGGTGAGACCCGCTCATTAAATGACCAATGGTAATATTCTGCGGTGCCATATAATTTTTGACCTACCGAGTAAGGCAAAGCTTCCAACAGTAATAACTGTCAAGAAATGCCAACAGCGAGGCGGATTGCACAGGCTTATTAACTGTGATAAATGTTTAATCTGCTCGTACATCTACCAGTAGTATTTGTGACTTCAAAAATACGCCTGGTTCGACATCCATGGTTTGTGTTGCAAGCGATTTGGCTAAAATGTAGAAAAGTCGTTCCTGGAATAATGAAACGTGTCAGTATTCGAGATCTGACAACGGCGCTAGTGCGAGTTGCTGCAACATCGTCAGCGAAAGGAATGACGAGGGTGATTCTCCCAAGCGCGGATGACGTCCTCTCCCCCTCCCTCACCCCCCGTACGGGGTGGGGAGATGAACGCATTAGGATGGCCTTGCTTTGATAAATTAAACATTGTATTCCCTTCCCTTTCGAAGTTGCGTTAATTTGCTGTTACAAGGATATTTCCAAACGGAAGTTTTAAATTGCATTAACCCACGCCCATTCAATGATAGGTTTATAATGTATTTTAAAAAGGTAAGACTTTGAAATGCGATTTATTCCGTTTTGACGACTTGACTTGGAAAAATTTTCTTTCGGTTTCTGGGGTGACGGACTGAAAACTAACACAAAACGCAAATGAGTTTTGATAACAATAGTCAACAATATTTTTGACATGATATTGATTGGACACTGTTGATTCAGGGGCGATTTTATGGGGGAGGGGATTTGTATGACTATGTCTTTGTTTCAGTCTTATATGATACTATCTTAGTTTTTCGTGTGTGTGTGTGTATGTATGTATGTGTATATATATATATATATATATATATATATATATATATATATATATATATATATATATATATATATATACAAAGATAATATCAATTGTAAACAAGGTAAATTATTTATCATAAAATGCATTTAAATTAAAAAATACTAAGTTTAATGAATACTTTATAGTTTTAAATTAAAAAACGGTAATAATTTATTGCAATCATTGAATTCTAAGCTGCAAAACGACGAAGAGATAGGGTATTATATTTTTCATTCTACGGTACAGATGTCCAGGACTGAAAAATGTCGGCTGTGAAAGTAACATTATTTTTTTACGATTGCGACCATCTCTGTACGCCTAACTTTCTCTAAATGTTCAATGTTATCCAGATTAGTATGCATCACAAATTCATATTGAATCGCTGAGATTCCACGAAGACATGCGTCGTACGTAAGACGTACCTCGCTACGATGGAGCTTGTGTGGCTCTCAGTCGGCAGGCGTTGCTTCCGACCTCTGAAATGTTTGATGGGTAGAGGGAGCGCATGCATGCCGGGGATTACTACCCATACTACAATTGACGAGCTGCATCTGTTAACTTGGATTTAATCAATTTACATTAACTCTCCTTTCTTGTTCAAATAACGCCCCCTGCAATGAATTGGTTCTCTCTCTGCTCTCTCACGGTTCAAAAAATGTTCCGCCCTTTTGGCGATCTCACTACGTTGTTCATCTTGTTGGCGATGTAGCACTGGTTGGGTCCAGGAGTAATATATATATATATATATATATATATATATATATATATATATATATATATATATATATATAAAATATAAATAATAATATCCGCTGCTGAACGGATTTCAAGGCAATAAATGATTCACAGTAGACCATGGCTCTGTGCTGTTCAATGTTGACGACTTGAAATGTTACAGCACTCATGTTCTTATTTGTACAAGTCAATAATTGCCATTATGCACGAGTAAAAGAGTATCGTGATCTATATTATTTCAGTAGTATAGATGAGTTTTGTGTCTTCACTGGCAAGTAATCTTTATAAATGAAGTCTCTAAGACGGAAGCGTGACGAAATGCACATTGACTTTAAAAATATGAAGGATTTGTTGAAAATAAGACATCTAAATATTCATGTCATATGCAACCCGTAAAACGCAGGTGCATTGTTATAATCTATATAGTTACTCGTAGATAACTCCAAAACGAAGTGTTGAAGGGCTAAAGAACCTAGAATTTCGGAGCCAAAAGCCTTAAAGAAAAGTTCCTCTCACCATAATGTACAGGATGAGACCTTGGATGTTCTATTACATTTTTGCTGGTCCGGTGCTTGTCGATATTGCCCCACCTATTCATAGACGTGCAGAACCTGCAACTGTATATGAAATTAAAATAATTACTTGATATTATATGCGTCTGAATTGCACGGGTCTGCTCGGAAATAAAGTTAAATAATATTGCAAAGAGTATGTTCGTACTCACGCGATCCTGTATGTTCGCATAGTTTTCTCCAGAGCAAAAAGCTTTTGTGATATTTTTGTGACTTACCAAGGAAAGCGAAAACTAACTGTCAAGAGAAGGTTGTACAGTTGCTTGAAATGTTTTGAAGGAAGTGTTCCAAGAGCGTGACGTCGTCGTTGATGCCGTGACAGCATGGCTTGACAGCCCCGTCGCTTGTGCTCCATGTGGCGCAAGGCCGGGCGACGAGTGCAAGGGCGGCCGTGCGCCAGATGGGGCGGAGGCTGCGGGGGCAGCCCCAAGAGGACCACTCGACACCACTCGTGCACCTCTGGAGTATTCGGATCAACATCAGGCGAATGCCGGAACGGGCCTCGGACCGCGCGCCGTCTTTCCTTCCTTGTCCCAACCTCACTACCACATATGCCGCAGCTTCAGGGTCAATGACCCCCGTCTCGAGCAGGTTTTTCGTTCAGTTTCCCTGAGCCCTGGAGCAAATGCGGAGGTGGCCCCTTGTTTTGCTTCTGGACGTAAATGTTACTTGATTATGTGTGCATGTCTTTTAGAATTCAGTGGGGAAAATAGTTACTCAAATTATCGTTCTTCATGTGGCCGCGGCACGAAGTATTTTTCGTCCACGAAGGACATGATAAGGGATAAGAGCAGAGATTTATTGATTTACCCTTGAAAATATATTTTATTATATCGGAGCGAATATTTTGTTAACAATCCTTGCAAAAAACGTTCATTTTCTTTCTGTATTCAAAATTCAAGTAGTGTATGGTTTAGAGTAGGGATCACAGAATTATGAAAACGTGCACAGAATTCACTTCTCCCCATAGCACGTCACACGGAGTTTTTAACTGTTTTCGACGTAAAATAAATAAAAGACCGGTCGGGACCTTAGCCCTTGTCCAGGTTGGGACAGTGCTCGGCTGCTGGGAAAATTCGAGGCCAGCCTATGTGTAAGGCGCCGAATCTCGCCATTGTGGAGTGGGGAATGCCGGCCTGACAGGAGTGATGTTCTAACGTTGATAGGCTTACATGTTATCAGGAGAAGGCGTAATTGGCATACTTCCTGCAGGCAAGGAACACAATATAGTTTTCATGACCTTTGCAGTTACTTGCCCTACTATAAGCAATATTGTCTATGGCGGGAGAAAACTTGTTTGAATTCATCAACCGTGGACAGTTGGAAAGATTTACATTGTCCGCAAACTGGAAATTTCCCGGCCCGGCCCGGCGCGGCCCTGCCCTGCCCTGCCCTGCCCTGCCCTGCCCTGCCCTGCCCTGCCCTGCCCTGCCCTGCCCTGCCCTGCCCTGCCCTGCCCTGCCCTGCCCTGCCTTGCCCTGCCGTGCCCCGCCCTACCCTGCCCTGCCCTGCCTTGCCCTGCCGTGCCCCGCCCTGCTATGTCGTGCCATGCCATGCCATGCCATGCCATACGCCATACTGCCCAGACCAACCCTACTCCGTGCCATCATCCTCGCTCTGTGCTGCTTTGCTTGACCCCTATCCTACCTGCCTTACTGCCAGGTTGTGCGTGGTGTCCACCTTTCATTTTGTTGTATTATTCGGGTTACATCGTACACAGCAATGTCAACTACACGTCCGGACGTCGGTGGCTTCCAGCTTTCAAACATCGCCTTATATGCTGTGACTGATGAAGTAGTTCGTGTAGAAAAAGGATGTTTACATAGCACGTGTTAGAAATAAGATGTGATGATGCGTAGTATAATTCTGTTATAACTTGCATTGCTCTCTCCTCTGTTGCAGGTGAGTAGGGGGTGTGCGGTGGCGGGGTGCGTGCCGAGCAGCAGGTAGGCCGTCCGCTTCGCCCTGTCGCAGCGGACGATTTCGGGAGAAGCCCTGGCCTTAGCTGCGTGCTCCGGACAGGCCCCAGAGCAGTTGCGCGTCGTTCTCCCAAGTTCCCCCTCCGCCAGCCGCACGGGCTGGAGGCCGGGAAGTGGGCCGGTCGAGGTTCAGTTCAGGCCTTACTTTACGTGGCAAGACTCGCGCCATCGGGCCCGCTCTTCCGTCTGACCACGCAAATGTCTCTACGCCCCTTTCGCCATCTAGCGGAGAACGAATATATTATCTTGGGCGACGAAATAGGCGGATTTCAATTTTGCTCAGAGGCTTCTTTTAGGCTTGAGGATCTTTTACATGCAGTAAATCTACTAACATGAGACAGCCGGCTTTACTTCCCCTGCGAAGGATTCGTACGAAGGATTTTTTCGCCCACGGCTTCGATCGCTTTTAAAAATCCACGGCTTCGATCGGGTTTGAAGCCGCAAACTTCCGTACAACAGCCCGAAATGCCTTATCTCCCCGTAGTCGCCAAAAGGAAGTTGCAACTTCTTCCGGAAATCGTTTCTTTTGTTGCGATAATCATAGGAAATTCCACGAGTGCTTTGGAAATTGTCGGTAAAGTCCAGAGTCGCCACGCGACGAGGGGATTTATCTTTTTTTTTTAATTTGTTGCGTCTACTTCGACGCAACGCGTCTCCAAGCCCCTTGGGGGGCGTTGAGCGCTTTGCGCTTCTCGGAGCAATGCTCCCATTACTGCGCTTGTTTTATGGAGTAATCCTCCGTTAACATTGTCTGTCGCGTCTCGTCGTAGTCAGTTGTCAAGAGGACCGCAAGGTAGCCCTTCCGCGTACGCGCCTCCTACCGCGCGCTCCTGCGTCACTACCCAGCGGCCAGAATTAGGGAGGAATAAGGATAGTAGGGTTTAGGACACTTCACAGGGGTTGGACTAGCCCTTGTGAAGCAGCCGAACTCGTTTTGTTGGAACAAATTTCACATGAGATTCGACGGGAATCGAACCCGGATCTCAGTGGTGAAAGGCTTGCGACTTTGCAATGAGCCAGGAGTTCAGCCACTATCTGAGAATTTCCAAATTAGGAGTGGAATTCAACAAGACGATTTCACGAATGTAAGTTGAATGTAAGAAGCTGGTTCATTGATTCTCATTATGTAAGTTAATTTGGTATGTTTACGTTATTTCAATTAGTGTGCATCAACCTCCATTCTCTGTTATACTTACTATGCAAAGCCGACTGCAATGTTATAACCTGCTTGTTTATACTGTAGAAGTAGGGTTAATACAATACGATTATAAGTAAATACGAAATATACGGATTTATTAGATTTAATTGACTTCAAATGTCAATTAGATTTAATTGTCTTCAAAATGTTCTTAATTTATTGAATTGGTGTATTTTTTTTCTAATATATAGCGTCCGTTCGTACCATAATTTTCTGTTTTCAAACGTATTTTGTTTTTTTATCGGTGTTCTGTGGAGTAGCTTATCAAATAATATATATATTTATTTCTCTGACGTATCACGAAATCATTTCGCCAATTTATTTAGTTAACATCTGGATGAGGCAATGAAAAACCGCGCATTTTTGCACATAGACCCAGGGATTGATCATTCCGCCTCCTAACACAGGTGATTCCGAGCTTATGGGCACCGAGGAGGGGACGGTAATTAAAATCGATAAAGGAAACTGATAACTTGTTTGTGAATCACTGGTCTGATTTGTTACAACCGTTTGCACTTTTAATCGCTATTGGTTTTAATTTCATGCGTGGAGTAGTTTCTAGTATCGAGGAACAATCAACAGCCAGCCATTAGACAGTTCATAAACAAAACGAGTGCTCTTGTCATCTTGTAGTCTCTTGACGAGAGAAGATTTCCCTCCACGATAACGCTCGCGTGCATTCTTAAGTGGCTCGAGTTGTACTTCAGAATTTGTGCTGGCCTCCCCCTACTAGATCCGGTCAAAATGCATTCTACTACAGTAAAACTTGCCGTGTGCGGAATCTCAAGGGACCAGTATTTTTCCTCCATTAGACAAGATTCCGCATTAAGCAATGCAATACTGTAGAATATATGTTTGTTAGTTTGGTTACCGCAATGTTTATGTTCACAGTAGACAGATTACCGCATAATACATGTTTCGCAATGAGCCAGTTGTACTGTATTACTGACCGTTCTCGCTGACTTGCTTTCGCAATCGTGGAACGTGAGCGCGCTCTCTTATCTCCTCGTGAAATCTGTGTGTAGATCCCTATCAAGGATGGGAAATGTCGGTTCTCGCCTATTCTCGCCAGTTTGGACGAAGGATGCTCTCTGCCCTGCTTGCTAACCGTCTCGGTGCTCTCCTACACCTTGAGCTCTTTTTTTTTTAAAAGATAATTTAATGCAGAATTTTAATTAATTTTAATCATAGAAAAGTTCTAAAATATTCAGTTTCCGTCAGGCTTGCCATTGTAATTTGTGCGTATATTTCAGTTACCGCCTCCATTGAAAGTGGAATAAATAATGCGTATAGGATGTTTAATACAAACGCTTGAGCTGCTTCAGTGCTACAATTAATAGCGCATCAGACTGTTCAGACAATCAGACCAAGCTCGTGGGCAACCTGATCGAAGCGGGTGTTTGAGGACGAAAATCCTCCATTCCTTCGGATGGGAGGTAAAGCCGGCTTCCCCCGTTGTAGATTTACTGCATGTAGATCCTCAAACCTAAAACAAGCCTCTTGAGCATAATTCTAATTCCCAATCGAAGCTGTTGATTTTGAGGGCGAAAAAGAAACCGCTTCGTACGCATTTGTGCGGCGTCCGAACACATGGGTTGCCCTACGAGCATAGCCCGTGTCCGCACTGCCCTGGGCGCAAGTTTTGTGCGTTCGCACGAGGTTTTCACCCAGCTCAAAACCCACCCTCGCGCTTTGCGCTCTCGCTTATATACTTTCCAGACCACGTGACGTGCAACGTCATCTCGCTTTCGCGCGGCACTTCATGCCACGTGACTGTCTCGCTACCAAGCATTTTGGGCATCCCTTCCCATGGATTTGCGGAAATTCCCAAAATACCTCGGGGTGCCTCCGCCCCTAGCTACCGTCTATTCATTCTACTTCCTTTCTCTACCCAGTATTCTCTGGCGCCCTAATCCTGCGACGCGGTGCCTGCAAGGCGCCGGTCTTCCTGCTTGTTAATACAATACGTTACAGTATGCATATTAAAAAAAAGTATATTTATAAAAGAGTACCAAAAAATCCTCGGCTTTTTTGAGTTACTGTAAGCGCAACCTTCTGGACGTTTTAGAAGAGAAATCAAGTAATTGCTTGGCAGAAACGAAACGTTTTTCAACTAAATGCTATAGAAATATAATATTGTTTGATCTTTCTGAGGAGAATACGGTGGTGAATTTTTCGCCTTTGAAATGACTCGTTCTCTATTTCTGTGAGGTGAAATAACTTGTCCTCTTTGTCCGTGAGGTGACCCTTGTTAGAGTTTACATCGGTGTCCATGTCACAATCGTGTCATTTTGCTGTTGAACTCGCCAGTTGTGAGGAAGCAATCAACGCCATCTTGTGAGTCGTTGGAAGGAATGTTGCTCCTGGTTCTCATACAGAGGTACGTCTGCTGTGAGCCCAATTTCCCATCGCCTCCCAGAACCAAAGTTGACACCCCATTCCGACGATAGACTTATCGAAGCAGGTAAAACCACTCGTCTTTTGAGAGAAGACCTACCCTATCTGGTGTCTCGAAGCGAATTTTCTGGCGAGAGATCTTGTATCTCGAACTGAATCTGAAGCAATACTTATCAAATGCACCACTCTGTATCGTTATTATTAGTTTTTATCTCTGTACACAAACGAGGACGCAGCATTGAAAATGTAACTTGACCTTGATTTGAAGCAATTTTAAGATTTGTAGGATGTTTTTACAAAACTTTATACAGATTTTTTTTTCGTAAAGTGATGTGTATTAAAATGCGACGTTTACAATTGAATGTACCTCCAAGTACAACTTGGCAATTACCTGGTCGTGTTAGATAGAGAGATTTGGCAAAATCTGCGTGCCGAAATGGATTTCCAAGGTAGACACTGAAGGGAAGCTTTGATTGTCGAACACACGAAGGTCGTGAACTTGCACGGCGGCTTACGCCGGAGATATCCGGTTATTCACAATGCTAGTTACCCTTGTGTAGTAATCGAGTACCCTTTGTCCTTAATTCAGGGTTAGAGCCCTTCCGGTCCTCCAATCGAGGCAAAAGAGGTGTCATTTAATGCGTATCGGTCTCTTGATTTTTATTTTTTAATTTGTTTTATCCGTCCAGGCTATCGTCTGTCCTATATTATTTCGGTAGTACACATGCCTTTTGCGACACTCACCCAACCAGTCTTTGGAGGTCTCTAAAGACAGAATTTCACGGAGACATGATGAATTGCACTTTGACTTCAAAAAATGAAGGATTTGTTTTAATATACGCATCCTAATATTCATGACAAAGGCAACCCGCAACATTCGGCCGCATTTTTTAATCTGTATCGTTAAATAACTCCCAAACGAAGCGTTTTAGGGCCTTAAAACTAAACTTTTGAAGCCGAAGACCTCAAATAATCGTTTCTCACACCGTAGTCTACAGGATAAGATCTTCTTGAACATTCTATTACGTTTTTGCTGGTTCGACGTTTCTCGATTCTACCCCCACGTGTTCAGAACCTGTAGCATCTGCAACTGTATGTGAAATTAAAATAAATACTTGATAGTCTACGCGAGGGAATTATACGGGTGTACTTCTCTGCTCTAAAATAACGTTCCACAAGAATAGTTTGTATTGACAAGGGTGTATTGAATTGTTATCAATTTCAAGGAGACATACAGAACAAGTGAAGGAAGATAACAGGGTCTTAAATAAAAAAAAAATATATTAAAGGCTGAATATGGAAATGGAAAAGTAGGAAGAGGGTGGGGTTTAACATGCGAGAGTTCTCGAATTGATACGCTAGTTCTAAGAAATTTCCCCCAAAAATTGTTTTATGTTCTTTTAATCAATTGAAAAGGGCTTTGGGTGTCCTCTTGCAGCACGAATATATGTGTTGTATTGTTCATTTGATTTCTCCTGCCAAGACAAATCGATTGACACAATTGTTAACCGGTTTCTTCTAGGATATTCTGGACACAGAATCTAGAAATCATGTCAATTTAATGTTTCGATATACCTATGTGTTTATTAGTGAAATTATTACTCTCTTTGTGGCATTTACATGAATCTTAACGACTTAATCCACCCGACTGGTGATAATTAAATCCAATTTTGTAATGAAACAAAGAAAAATTAAACGTAATTTATTCGACTCTTTTTCATCATAACCTTCTAAACCTGAAAATGTCCTACCCGGGCAACTGTCCTACGTTTAAAGTGTATTTTTATTATTTGCAAACCACAAATAAAACCATTATCTAGGATCGTATAAAAATGTGGTTTTCTACGCTGTTACGCATGCGTGATCTATTTTCTTTCAGAGTTGCAAAACCTACTATCTCGCTCATCAGCCTCTGGTTGCCACAGTGTCGCTTCGAATCGCAGTTTCTCTTTTGTTGTGTAATTCAGTGGTTGAAACAAGATATGAAGGCTATAAAGTGAAGAGTTATCAGTGATACTTGTTACACTTGTAATTCAATATTACGACTTCAAATAACATAACTGTGATACATTTGAAAGAGTGCAAATGTGTCGTATTATCTCTTTTACCATTGCACTGTAATTCAATTATGTTCTTCCGCCTGATAAAACTCTTTTATGTGAAGTAAAACCGTCTCATTTTGTAGTATTCTATGCGAAACTGTATTCACACTGATTTATTAAAGATGAATGATGCGAGGTTATCAATTCTCAAGACACTACTGAGCTACTGCTAAGAATATAAGACACAAGTTGGATTAACAAGACATAACTTCAGCAATTTATATCTCCCAGCGATTCATGTGGCGGCGCTCGTTGAGTTTCCTCACTCACTTCACTTGTCTTAGAATGAGACATCAATCATCTATAGAGCTTAAGGCTAGCCATGTATATACTGATCGTAAATAAATGAAGTGTGAAAACAAGATATACTGTGATAAATGAAGTGCGGTATGGGGGGTACAAACAACGAAGTGTAGTATTGTTTCACCATTAACTTTTAAGACGAAAGGTCTTAACAATATTTTTGGCAAACAATGTCATATTATTACAAGTTTTTAAAATAACAAGTCACGAAGAGGAGGTGGAACAGAGATTCGTTGGAGTATTTTTATTAATTTAACCATAAAAACAGTTAATCTCTAAGTGATGAACTAAAGGGAGAAATGTATCCTGTGCATGTTATTAAATTCAGGAATCTCTAGCCATTCTCAAGTTGAGTTATGAATACAGTGAAAACGAGTGTTGTGGCAAAAATTGATAAGAATATGTTAGTTCCCATGTAATAACTATTTGAAAAAGGCAAATCAGCTGCAGATTTTGGCTGTTATCTCTCATCGTTGCCTTCGCGAAGGAACTGACTTCCTGCGTAAGAACGTGGAGCACGGTAATTTGAATGACTATATTTCCTACAGAACTCTAGAAAACGTGCACAGCTAGTGAAGTGAGATTTACGAGTAGAATGTATAGGGATAAACATGAGCAAAGTTGACAGTTGTAGAAAGTTTATTGAAGAATGTATATACATAAACAAATGGTGTTGAGATGTGGGTCAGGTGAAGAGCTCGCAGAGGAAGGCCAGCTGCCGGGAGCACGTCTCGTCGTTGAGGCCTTGGTTGGGCTTGAACGAGCCGCAGTTCTCTTTGCCCACGCCGTTGGGCTCGCCCGGGGCCCATACCGCGTGGCCCGACGACGCCAGCGGCCCGTCTGCAACCGAGCCACGTGTCCATGGGGCAGAAGACGAGTGCTTCTGTTGTTTTCAACTAGGATTTTCATTTCCAGAAAGTAACGCAAGTTATCTTACAACACATTAAGTAAATGATCTTGGCTGTCCGGGTGACGCCGCGTCGAAGGCTGTGTTGCCGACGTTTCGACCATCTTTTCGTGCTATTCCTCAGACTTGACATACCAGCCCTGAGGAAGACCACGAAAAGATGGTCGAAACGTCGGCAACACAGCCTTCGACGCGGCGTCACCCGGACAGCCAAGATCATTCACATGACTCCGGCCGCGGAAGCCTACGACTTCAACACATTAAGTAGTACTCTAGTCGAGTTAAAGACAGTGTTGAGAAGTGTAATATTTGGGCTACATTTTTCATTTTTATTAGAGAAGAGTGAAGTGGACATGTCACTTTTCGAATGTTTGCTCCTCAGTGGTTGCAAAGCGTTGTGAAGAGAAAATAATTAGTGACTTCATTCTTAACTTTTTGAAGAAAAACTGGTCAAACCAAGAACGTTCAAAGATGGTTCACCTTTTTAGATAACAAATGGTGACAGTAATTAATATCTTTATCGGGAGAGGTGGCCCAGGGCGTCAACTGATGTCACTGCCAGTGCCTCTGACTGGACGTTGTTAGGGTTTCAGTCCCGACTGTCAGGATTTTCGACACTGGCTTGGCACCTAGGTCAAGTTCAGCTGCTGTCTGGAGGAGAATTCTAGAACCCGGTTGCTCTGATCGGTGATTTCTCCCATCAACACCAAGCGAACGCCAGAGCAGTCCCTAACAAATGGGCCACGGACCGCGCGAGATCTTTCCTCCCCATCCTTGATCTATCCCCACCCCTTACACACACACACACACACACACACAGAGTGGCGTAGCGTAGTGGGGGCGGCCTGCGAGCGGCGCTTTTAAGAGGCGGCAAAATTCCACATTAAATAATTATAATATACTATTTTAAAAATGTGAACCATTTTATTTCTCATTTTTGTCGCACCTACGATTCGAACCGATTGAAATGAACACGGGATCTTTTATTACTCACTGTAAAGACTTCTTTAAATGAATGATTAATAATGACATCTTTCTCATTATAGCGACTCCGTGTGTACCGCCATGTAAGGATTGCCCTTTTTTATTTTGTGCTTGAATTGTTTATGACTAATATTTATCGAGAACGACTTCTATCATATAAAGAATAGTGACTTTTATTGACACATTTTTATGACAAAACCAGAGATGCCAATTTCTCTTGTGAAAGTGAATTGAGACGGAAGCTGTTTTCTTTGTTAGATTATCTGTAGAAATTCGTCCGAATTTTCAGCTGCAACAGAATTGGCGAATAAATTTGCTTATCCAACGCCGGTTATATTATTAGATTCGGACGACATTACATTTAATATGGAGTCTAGATTCTAGACTGCCTCTCCCGGAATTGACGTACTGGACTTCAAGCTGGAACGACTTGGATTGCGGACTTGTATTGCTGCCACACGCAACGAAAATGAATTAATGCTTGAATTATTACAATTTATTGTAAAATGCAAGCTGGAAGATGCTCCAAATATTCCTCACAATTCCCACAAACAATGCCGGCTGTGAGAAGAGATTTTCAAAATTGAAATTGATCAAAATTATTTAAGATCAACAAAGAGTACTTTAAAGTTAACCCGTCTGTCTTTGTCCATACTTGGGCAAGAGGTATGTGATGCTAAAGACATATTTAGTGCAATAAAGGACTTTGCTCTTAAAAAAAGTTGACGGATAAAGTTTAAAGACAGAAGTTTTATTTTTAATTCTACTAATTATATTATTTTCAATAAAAACATAAACAGTAAGAGTGTCGTTCTAGTTCTAATTGGAAGTCGATCTGTGTTTTATATCCAATTCGTTAATAACTTAATCTTATCGATAGTCAATTTATAATCATACGAGTTCTATACCTGTTACATCAACGTGGCATGCGTGTAAGAATTTTTGTAATAGATGTCATTATTATATTGTAAAACATTTATACATGACTTTTATTTGTAACTTGTGCAACTGACAGTAAGGATGATTGTTCTTGCCGAAAGGTTGTTTATAATCCTATATATTTTAATCTCTCAAATTGAAATACCTAAAAAAAAGAAAGGTCGGCGAAATTTTCCTCCGCCCCGGGCAGCTGACACCCACGCTATGCCACTGCCTGCACTACACTACCACACATGCCGGAAGATCAGTCTGGAGCTTAGGGCTTGTCTCGGTTGGGATGATGCCCCGCTGGTGGTAGGTACCTGGTTGGGGAAAATCCCCGTAAAGCGACGGATGGGGCAGCGCAGAATCTCGCTGTTCAGCGGAGGAAGATCGCAGCCACCTCATGAGATAAAACATGCACTACACTTACAGGACCAATGACCTTAGCAGTTGATGCACCCGAAATCGAAAATCAATCTTTTTTCATTTCTCGGGGTTGGACCAGTATTGCGCTCATCCCTTCTAAGACTCAGTTAAATGCACATGAAATGAACGCTGGCACCTGGCCATTTCAGTCCTTGTTAAAAACAAGTAATGGCATGCATTTGCGTCCTTACCTAGCACAGTTATGTATTTCTTGTTCTTCGTCACATCGAAGAATCCGATGTGTATATGATTACCCAACCCATATTTAGTCACGAGGCTGCTTGCCAGATTCGCTTCGTTCTGAAAAATAGAACATGTAATAAATATTGTTTCAAGACATACCGAGGTTGCAGCAGAGAACCTCGACAATACCAGGCATTGTATAGCCTAGAAAAAATATACACAATAATTAGCAAATTGCAGTAATAGGATGTTTATAAAGAAAATAGGCAAAATATGCGAGTTTGCATAAACTATCCTGTTTAAGTAATTCGAAACGAGGTGTTTCATGCTAAGGATGCGTCATCGATGTTGAGGATTTTAAAACGTCCATGTTTTTATACATCGATGTACTGAAGCCGATGATTTTTTAATACCGATGTTTTGTGCTAGATATGTTCACGTTTTTACTCGATATTTTGTGAATGAAAAATGGCCCTAATGAAAATTTTGTGAAAGAACATGAAATAACTGACAACTTCTGTGCTCGATCCAAACCAACGCTGTTTGTAGTATCATCGAGCAGACTACGTCTCGCCCGAGATGACCCCTACGCTCTGGCATGTCCTACGTCTTTCCTCGTATTTTGCACATGGACCGACGTTTTTTGAAACTTTGCTTTCACTGATATTAATTACAAATTAATAAACTGGTCCACTGTCAATTTAGATTTTACCGTCGATTTAATATTAGACGTTACTAAGCCAGCTGTAAAACTTGGATGGATTTTGATCGCTGTATGAATATAGGTGTTTTAATTTTGAATGTCGATGTTTTGGTAATCGATGTCGCATCACTATTTCATGCACTTAGTGGGTGAGATACGAGGTGTGAAGCAATGAGACACACCTTCATATGTATTGTGGCGTCGTGGATAAACACACGCAGACATTTAATAGTATGTACAAGTTTTATTTACAAAAATGTACAAATAATTAAATGAAACTGCTTCCTACACACTTCCGGTATTTCGCGACCGCCAGCCGCAATCGTACAGTCCTGTGGACACACCACATATTCTAGTGAGGCCCCGCCTCGAGTGCATGCTCCTACCGCGCCACTCCCGTGACTTTCGTACGCACGAACACGCTCCAACATGGGTGTCAATTTTGCGCCGAGCGCGAGGTTTTCAAAAACAAAACCCGCCCGCGTGAGCGACTGGGCTCCTTTTTATACTCGCCGTCACGTGATCGCCGTTGAGCGTGAGAGGGAGGTTTGCATGCTACCACGTGACAGTCCAAGCAACGCCGGCGACCACCTGGTCTAAAAATTTCCGAACACCAACGCCGTGGCGCCTAGGCTCATCTGCTCTCAGGTATGTGAGACTTCCGCGTCCTCCTCCCACGCAGGGTCGCCAACGTGACGCTACAATATCTCCATTATCTATGCACGTCTTCTAGAGTTCAGTAGCAAATAGTTATTCAAATTATCGTTCTCCTTGTTGTCGCGGTAGGAAGTCGATTTCTTCTCAAAGGGCACGATGAGGGAGAAATCCATAGTTGGTTTGCCCTTGCAAATTATTGCACGGGAGGGAATGTTTTGTTTTTTTTATAAAAAGCTATTTGATGTTTCCTTGTGTCACGCAGTCACTCCTCACACTCCCTCTTTGGGCCAGGTTTGATGCACATCCTTTCAAGTTTTTCGGCCGTGGCATATGCTCGGACAATTACAAATAAATCAAAAACTAACAAGTTTAGTAACAATTACAAATGAATAAAAAAACTAACAAGTTTAGGAACAAACTGTTTTAGGCATTGAAAAGTACTCGTCTCAATGCACAAGAAATATTGAAAAGGCAAAGTTACAATTTTTCACGGAAAAGCGACATTTTGAGGTAGACTAGTACATTAACTTGTTAGTGGGTTACGGTGTGGACCACCGAATTTTAAAAAACTGCACGGAATGCAGTTCTCCTCGTAGTATGTCACCTACAGTTTTTAACGGTTTTGCGGGTAAATAAATAATGAATAAATGAAAGAATGAATATATAAATTAATGAATATATAAATAAATGAATTTATGAATAAATGAATATATAAATAAATGAATGTATGAATAAATGAATATATAAATAAATGAATATATAAATAAGTAAATGCCTGAGTGAGTAATGCTGACCTGGGAGTTGAGGACGGCGAGGTAGCCGCCCTCGCGCTCGCAGGAGGCCTTGGCGTCGGGCCACGTCCTGGCCTCGTAGTGCATCTTGTAGTAGCCCAGGGCGCCGTGCTTGGTGTAGCCCGGGGGGATGGAGCGAGGGCACGCTGGCGCGCTGGGGCAGGGCGGGGCCGCGGGGCAGGCCGGGCAGGCAGGGCACACGGCTGGGCACTGCAGCCCGTCGCGGCCCTCAACGCCTGCAGAAAAGACACTCGGCCCTTCACTCCCCTCCCCTCCCCTCACCAGACACGGCTCCTCTGCACGAGACGCTCTGAACGGACGCGAGAACATTGCTATAGCTCGACAGCTTAGAAAACAGCATCGCTTACATCAGCAGGCGTGATGAAAGCTATCCCTCACTGCTCTCGAGGGGGAACTCGGTTGAATTGGAGGACCGTCTGCAACGATAGCTGATTCCTTCTTGCAATTTTGTTCTCCCGCCATGCTCTTGGCGGCCGATTTTCGTTTGCCGAAAGTACTGGGTCAGTCGATACACTATCTCACGAGCCTGGCCTCGCGAGTTCTCCCTGATATACACGTGGATGTTGAAGCCGAAGACATAAGAGAAATCGTTGCAGAGCAACGAATCGGAGACTCGCACCCACGCACAGCAGGAAGTACATACAAACTGACTCCCTTCCGAGCGAGAAAAATTCCAACCAATTTTGTATTTGTACAGGGAAGGGAAGGAATCTCCATTGTTCACTCCTGGAAGCCTTTCGACTTGGCAGGGTGAACAGGGATACGAGCCTTCTGCGCCCCAGGGTTCGCGGACGGTCGTCAAGGCCACGCCCGCCTGGGTCGACCGGCGGTGGCTCCTAAGGCGAGGAACTTGGGCGGAACCTTCCTCTCCGGCACCACTCCAGATTTAGTGTCGTATTATTTTATTTCGAAAATGTGTTATGCAAACATCCCCTTTCTGGATGATATACTCAGTCCATCTCTTCAAATAAGATGCCGTTTGGAAGCTGGACATCCCCGATGTCTGCACGAATAGTTTACATTTTTGTATATGTTACAGGAATATTAAGATGAAAAGAAAGTGTTTTTGAAATGTCGACAGCGCACGCAACCTGGCGGTAAGGCGGGTAGTATCGAGATTGGGTAGGGCAGCGAGAACGGTGGCAAGAAGCAGGGTGGGTTTGAGCGAGCTAGGATAGAGCAGGTCAGGCCAAACAAGGCAGACGATACGCCATAAACAGAACACATTCGTTTTTGTATTTGATGATATGAATATCGTAAATGCATATCCGGACGAGTAAAAGGATTCGCCTTTAAACTTTTCGTGCGATTTAATCGCGCGTGTTTCTACTAGTGATCGTAACGGTTGTTACCTGCTGTGTTGTTGGTGAGGTGCAGCTGGGAAATTGGTGCGTCCGAAAACTCTCCGGCGCTGCTCGTTGCTAGTCCCGAAGCCACAAGCAGCAGAATCTGTGGCGGAAAATCCACCGTGAACATTTGAACAGCAGGTATCGATAGTGTGATTGGTCTCAGCTTTGATCGTTAGGTTTGCAAACAATGTGCAGAAACTAATGCATCGTCAATTATATGTGTAATTATGGGAAAAAAACTAAAAATTAAATATTTTCTAAAAATGTTCCGTTTCATGCCTACTTGGGTAATTTTGAAATTTCCATTAGTGTCAAAAGGGTAGTTATTAGAGATTTGGGGCGAAATCCTGAAAATTAGTTTTGGTTCTTGTATATTTTGATTTTATGTTTAAAACGGAGAAAAAATATTTCGTGCTTTGATTATTTAATTATTCTCATGAAATCCAAAGATAAAACTATAAAAATTCAAAAGTTGGGGTTTGAGAGACAGAAGCCCCAAGTGTAGGGAGTCAAACTCACCAGCAGGAAGGTTGGGAGCATGGTTCCGGCGTCGGTTGGCCCAATCTGCATCGCTGTCACCGTCGGGGACAGTGCACCTGCTGCCCGTGTGGGGGCGTATATAAGGCAAACGCTGCAATTACATAATGGTTGTCTCGTGAAAATCTGAGTTCGACCTTCAGCGGCTGACTTATCAAATCGAGTTGCACCACTTTTCGCTTGAGGACTGACCTCCCGCGCTCTCTCAAGCAAAGACGCTTGTCGAAGACACCGTTTTGTGGCAATTGTAGGGTGTGTCTCACTAAGAGACTTGAAAAATAACTCGTAAAATCTTGACCTGAAAGGACATCGGAGAAGACCTCGTTTTCTTGCACGTAGCATCGATAGCTGGTAGTAAACACATTACAACATACTCTTCTTGCTTGAAAATGGCCGAGTCAGAAAACTGTTATTTGTTCAAAATTAATTTTTATTGTGACTTTATAAAACGCAAATGAAACTTTTGAACGTGAAATAGGAGGCTCCATGCTAAGCTAGTAAGTAGTATACGAGAAAATAAAAAGAAAGTTAAAACCGTGGGAATTATTTTTATCCTTCCTAACTTACTAGTTTTTTTAATTGTTACTTTCTCGTGAACGCAAGTATACTGAGTAATAGATGTAGTTTAGAGAACGTACTGAAATTCTGCTGCAAAAAAGGCGATTTTTCGACTGAAGGTTGTTGGGAGAACCTCACACTGATAAAGTTAATAAATCTTGTAAACAACTTCCTCTAAAACATTGAGTAGTCAGAATCCAACTCTTCCTTACCGAAAAATTGGTTTAGAGCAAAACGTCCGTGTGATCGTGTGACCGTGCGTCGTGTCCGAGCAACGTTAGCTCGTAAACTCTTTGTAGCATTTTTGCCTGGATGAATATTCCCCAATCTTTCTGGACTGCTTGGAGGCTCCAGGAATTTGAAGCTTATTCTCTGAATTTTATGGGTACTTTACAGGAAGTCCTTAGAACATTTTCAAACTTTTATCAAAATTGGCTCCCAATTTTGCCTTTAAATTTGTTATTAAAAAAATAAAAAAAATAAATACACTTACAAAGATGGCTTTATTTTTAAGGTTATCTCTGAATTTTCGACAATTGCAAAAGTTTAAAATATTTTCGGCATCTTCCTACAACTACAATATAGACGATGGTGGTTTTTTTCGAATAGAAATTTGTTCTTCACAATCAGTTCTTCAATAAATGTCATGTAACATTTTGTGAAAATATTAGTAGTTTGAGTGAAATTTTGGGTGAAATGTGGGTATTATTAAACACACGATTTTCTCAAAAAGCGCTCCAATATTTTCTTTAACATGCCATTTCACTATATTCTTTTGTTTTTTCTAAGTACTACACAAATGTAATTTTTTACACATCCCTCTTAGTTAATAGTATTTACATAATGGGCGTTTTAATGCATTTTAGATTTGTATATAGTGGTGCTTCAAATAATTTATTATGAACTCAATATTGCCGATTTTCAGAAACGCGTAAACGACCTTTTCCCACACTTCTCCGATATTCTTAATTTCGTATTTCAATTGAACTTTTTGTGGGGGAAAAATCGAGAAAACGTGAAATAAATTTATTTTAAGTCTCGATAGGTAGCAACTGGGAAGATGGAGGGGGGGCGAAAAGGTAGCACAGACTAAACAGATTAGGAAACTAACTTGTACAAGAAAGTCTGTGCCATTCTATAGCATCAGTAGTTTACAATGTTGTGGCGTAAGATAGTACAAAACGTATTTTTTCCATATTTATTTCTGCAGAGTACCCGGTAGCCATTTTAGTTTATTTTACTTACTGTGTGTAAGTGAGAGCAATGAAATACTTAAAATTATTTATTTATTGTTCAATTATCCACTGTTCCAATACTTTTTCCTCGGACGACCTGAAGTTCAATTCGTATTATTTAAGCGAGTGAACTGAATGTCCATTGAAAACTGGATTTGTATTTACTTTGTCTTAAATGGGGAAAGCAGTGTGTTTATGCGACCGTCAGTTGTTCTCTGCGTTATCTCATTTGTAGGTCACACACGGGAAATGGTGTTCACCTCATTTCACCGTCCACTTAATTGCTCTTGGAAGTACTTGTGACAATTGCAAGAGTATCGGAGTTTCGAAATCACATATACGCTGATGTAAGATAAGATACACTAAACGGCAATTGAATACAAGCCGACGGCTGTGATTTACAAATTGTAAATTACAACATAATTATAAATTGAGAATTTCACTCTACTATTTATTGAATTATTACATATTAAAGTTGGTAGCAACAAGCTGTTGTACGCATCTTGAAATGGTGTGCAATTAAAATGCAAATATGCGTTTGTTTGTATGCAAATACATTTGGCATTTGGGTCGATTGTGCGTCACCGCCGGCTAGCTAACGATCCCTCATGCCTGCAACTAGTTTCATTTCCAGGCTTGGTGTAAGAGAGTCGTGTTGCGAGAATGACGAACTTTGCGATATGCCTGAGGTTTGATTCGGAAGCTACCGCTTTATATTTTGCCCCAGAAATCAAAACCAGGAATCCCACCACGGAAAGTACAGTCTCCGGTTATAGTGAACTTCTGGGAAGTAATATTTTTGGTTCATTATATCCGAGTTTCACTATATCCGATGATTTCAGAATTAAGTAGAATTTCTCCATTACGATTGATTTTATTAATATGGAGTTACAGCAAAATACATTAACAGCACAAACTGAAAATTTCAATATTTTGTCTTTATCCCAGTTTATGACCTGTGGCTGACTATATTTTTTTTAAGCTGCCTATACTGCTTTTGACGTTGTGGAGGCACAGTGGGTCTTATGGAAAATCCGCGCGCTGTCTCCTACACGACACGCTCGCTTGCCCCCCCCCCTCGCGCCAGAATCGTCAAAATCGCAACTACCTTTCTCAGTACATGCATCTACTGAAAATAAATGTTTATTCGAATAATAATAATTATTATTATTGCCGTAATATTTTTATAGCGTAAATATCTAATAAACAGGGAACCTTTACATGTATTCCCTAATAAAATGAAAAAAATCGTAAATGTTGATTTGCCGTCAAATATTGATTAATTTATGTAATAAATGAAATACGATGGCCAACACTTACCCAACTTTTAACCTTAGTACATTATGTTCCTTTTATCATTTCTATCTTTTTTTCTCTTTTTTTTCAAATTCAAATCCCATATCTATCAATTAACGATTAAATGTAGAATATTTGAAATTTGGTGAATGTGTGTCATTAACATCTTTCATTATACACACGAATGTTGCAAGAACATTTCAAAATAGAAACGCATGGAATTTGAGACGTACCAAAGGTACAAAATCGTTGTACTTCATTTCTCTGCTGATTTTATACTTCAGTCCAGTTAACTTTATTTTTCTGGGGATCGGTATTCCTTCATTCTCATTTTCCGTTTTCATTCTTAAGCACGAATGTCTGCTGATGCCTGTTGCTCAACAAAATTCATTCACATGATTGACTCCGTTTCTAGATGTTTTCTTTTTTTCTCAAATATTTAGGAAATGTTTTTACCACTTTTATTTTTTACCCTTTTCTCTGCAAACCATTTGGATCTCTTAAAATTGACTCACTATACGATTCACTAAATTACGTACCTCCTTTTCTTTACCACTGCACATCCACCAGCGAAAATCGTCTGACCAGAATACCCAACAAGAAGGAATTATAGAAAATTCTTCTTGTGATCATTCGAGTATTGATTTGGATGGTCCCTTCCGCTGATGACATCTTATAAACAAGGACATCCTTTGAGTCGCAGGGTTACACATCCTGCATCTGTGCTTTGTCTTTCCGCCGCACGCGGCTCGACTTCAAAACACACATCAAATACCCAGAAGGAATGCATCAGAAGACCTTCGGGTGATGATAGGAAATAATTTCATCATTTTCCCCAAAATTTGTAGCTTGAAGATTTTAATTGGACTTCAAGAACGAAAATATCTCAGCAACGATATATTTTAATGCCCAAATTAAAAATTCACACATTTTCGTAGACAAATAATTTTTTTTAAAGAGACGCTTTTGACGTATTGATAAAACGAAAGCATTTCCCCCAGCTGAAGTAACTGAAATATTGTATCGAATTTTTCCTAGATAATTCTACCAATTTTTATTTGTTTCAATGGTCGTAATAAAAAGATGTTCAAAAAGTAATTTCCGCAGAGATCCAGCGTTTACATTATTTTATTTAAAAAGCAAATGAATGACACATTTTTCATGATTACTATCGTGTTCCTCGTCATTTTCCCACAGAACTTTTCCTACTTTTGCACCAATCGATTCGGCAACAGTGCGCGAGTTTCTTCCATAAGAATAACATTGTCCATAGTGCCTTGACGATGTGAAAACGAGTAGTGAATCTGAGGTGATTTGTAACCCTTTGAAGGAAGGAATTAGTTGGTATATGGTACGTTCCGTGTAGCCGAGGTCGGGGGGGTTGGCGATGCGAGGCGCTGTGAGTGGAGCGGTGCGTGTGTGTGCGTAGGGGCGCGAGCGGCGGGACGAGAGCCTGCGGGCGCTGGTGCGCCACCTGCGGGACTCGTACGTGCCGCGCCGCCGCAAGTGGATGGTGCTGTTCCCCGAGGGCGGCTTCCTGCGCAAGCGGCGCGACACCAGCCAGAAGTAAGCGCTCCCCTGCCACGGGCTGGCTATGCTGCGCAGGAGGGCTTGTGTGCTGAGGCGCTGTGTGTGCTAAAGGGCTCGTGTGCTCAGGCGCTGTGTGTTTTGGAGGGCTTGTGTGCTGAGGCGCTGTGTGTGCTAAAGGGCTCGTGTGCTCAGGCGCTGTGTGTTTTGGAGGGCTTGTGTGCTGAGGCGCTGTGTGTGCTAAAGGGCTCGTGTGCTCAGGCGCTGTGTGTTTTGGAGGGCTTGTGTGCTGAGGCGCTGTGTATGCTGGAGGGCTTGAGTGCTGAGGCGCTGTGTGTGCTAAAGGGCTTGTATGCTGAGGCGCTGTGTGTGCTAGATGGCATGTGTGTGCTGAGGCGCTGTGTGTGCTGGAGGGCTTGAGTGCTGAAACGCTGTGTGTGCTGGAGGGCTTGTGTGCTGAGACGTGTGTGCTAAAGGGCTTGTATGCTGAGGCGCTGTGTGTGCTGGAGGGCTTGTGTGCTGAGACGTGTATGCTAAAGAGCTTGTGTGCAAAGGCGCCGTGTGTGCTGGAGGACTTGTGTGCTGAGGCGCCGTGTGTGCTGGAGGGCTTGTGTGCTGAGGCGCTGTGTGTGTGCTGGAAGGCCTGAGTGCAGAGGCGCTGTGTGTGCTCGAGGGTTTTGTGTGCTGAGGCGATGTGTGTGCTGGAGAGCTTGAGTGCTGAAACGCTGTGTGTGCTGGAGGGCTTGAGTGCTGAAACGCTGTGTGTGCTGGAGGGCTTGAGTGCAGAGGCGCTGTGTGTGCTGGAGGGCTTGTGTGCTGGGGCGCTGTGTGAGCTGGAGGGCTTGTATGCTGAGGCGCTGTGTATGCTGGAGGGCTTGAGTGCTGAGACGTGTGCTAAAGGGCTTGTATGCTGAGGCGCTGTGTGTGCTAGATGGCATGTGTGTGCTGAGGCGCTGTGTGTGTGCTGGAAGGCTTGAGTGCAGAGGCGCTGTGTGTGCTCGAGGGTTTGTGTGCTGGAGGGCTTGAGTGCTGAGCCGCTTTGTGTGCTGGAGGGCTTTTGTGCTGAGACGTGTGTGCTAAAGGGCTTGTGTGCAAAGGCGCTGTGTATGCTGGAGGGCTTGTGTGCTGGAAAGCTGGTGTGCTGAGGCGCCGTGTGTACTGGAGGACATGTGTGCTGAGGCGCGGAGTTTGCTGGAGGGCTTTTGTGCTGAGACGTGTGTGCTAAAGGGCTTGTATGCTGAGGCGCTGTGTGTGCTAGAGGCCTTGTGTGCAAAGGCGCTGTGTTTGCTGGAGGGCTAGTGTGCTGAGGCGAGTGGTGCTGGTGCGCAGGTTCGCGCTGAAGAACAACCTGCCGGTGCTGCAGCACGTGTCGCTGCCGCGCGTGGGCGCCATGCACACCATCGTGGACGTGGTGGGGCCCAGCGGCGCCAACAACAACAAGGCCGCCCTCACGCCGCCCTTCGACGGTCAGTGGATTGAATGGGGGCACGTGTAACTTGTAGTGTAATTGGTGTCATGAATACTGTGTTTTGTGTGTGCAGGTCATGAACTGTGCAGCAGTGACTTGAATTGGGTGCTGGATATCACGATCGCTTACCCGGAGGGGAAGCCTTTGGACTTGGGGGCCATCGTGACGGGGTACCGGCCCCCCTGCAAAACTTTCCTCTTCTATCGCCTTTACCCCTGTAAAGAGGTGAGCTCGCCAACGACTCGATGCAGATGGGGCTGGGGCTTATATGTCATGTTTTGTGGAGATGGAGTTTTGTGACTTGTACATGATGAAATATAGTTATGCATGATAAAATATATAAGAACATCAGAACACACGTACAATATAAATGTAGAATTAAAATGTACTAAATATAATAATTTTGGAAAGATTGCTTTCTTGGAAACAGCTCCCTTTTGGCGCCAAGTATTGCAAAGGTACCGACTGCAACTAGACAGTACCGTACCAAGATATGCTCCTCAAAGAAAGTGGAGTACATTTTATAATCAACCGATTCATATCTTTAGTCCTGAATTAGAGGTATTATAATAATAATAATTATTATTATTATATTATTTTAAAGGTTTGAGATTCGCAACATTTGAAAAACTAGATATTTTGTCTCCCGAGTTATAGAAATTATTTTGCATTAGTAAACAATATCCAGAATGTAGTTGTTGGTATTCATAAGAAAATAGTAATCCATTATCTCAGCTCTACTCCTAACGGAACCATCCAAAGGAGAGCGGAACAAAAAGTACCCATAGTGTGGCTACTTTTCCGTCCCCATGAGACCAAAGGGAACGCGTTGGCGAGCAGGCGTGACGGAGGTGGGCGGTGGGTTGCAGGTGCCTCGAGACCACGAGGAGATGACCAAGTGGCTGTACGAGCGCTTCATCGAGAAGGAGCGGATGCTGGACGCGTACTACAAGACGGGCCACTTCCCCATCCGCGACTTCTGCGCCTCGCCCGCGCCGCCGCACGAGGTCGCTCAGGACGCGCTGCGCTTCGCCGCGCTGCACCTCTTCTTCATCACCTCCACCTACATCCACTTCCAGATGCTCTCCTACGCCATCTCCTACTTCTGGTACTGAGCAAGAAGAAGAAGCACGTGAGTCTACACACTCACCAAACTTCATTTTCTGTGCACGTCTTCTAGAATTCAGTGGGAAATACAATTATTCAAGTTATCGTTTCCATGTTGTCGTGTCAGGAAGTATTATTCCGTGACGAAGGACATCATGGATAAGAGACCAGAATTTATTGCTTATTTATCCTTGAAAATAGATTTTATTACATGGGAGCTTTTTTTCTTTTCTTTTCTTTTTTTTAATTCAAGTAGTATATGACTTAGTGTAGGGATCACAGAAATTTGAAAATGTGCACACAATTCACTTTTCCCCATAGCACGTCATACGCAGTTTTTACTGTTTTTTTACGTAAAATAAAATAAAATATAAAAATAAAGCTATCAGTTTAACCAGTTCGATTCTGTGGAAACTTTCTGAAATCACCATATATTGGAGTAATGAATTGACGAATTGCAACTTAAGAATCTGGCTATAGATTAGACGAAGACAAAACTCCTGCGAATGAGTTTTAGAACACAGACTCATTCCATGCACATATAGTTTCCTTTGAAGAAAAAAACGAGTTCGAAATTCAATCGCTCGAACGCTATATCTCAAATAATTATTATTGTGCGGAAAATACGGGGGCAAAATTTCAGAAAACGTTCTCTTAACAATGGTTCAAAGAGGATTCATTATAAGGTTGGGTTATGGAGGTTGCAAATAATCCTAAAAAAATCGATGTATGGAATTATTTTAACGTACATGGATTTTGTAATCAATATTATATAATTTCCTGCTTTTATGTTTTCAAAATATAACTACTTGTAGAAACAAACCGGAATATTATTAAACTATTCTTGTCGATTATTATTCTTTTCCATATTACGTTTTGCACATGCTATTCATCTGCCAAACTGTGATCTACCAGCAATGTCAAAGAAGCATGTCTGAAGGCAACATGCTGCATTGTTTGTCGCAACTCATACTGCGATTGCGACTTGTGATTAATTGACCAATATTTATAAAGACGGAATTTTGTGATAGTAAAACTGCAAGTATTCTTCAAATGCTGATTTTGGCGGGAAATTTAAATTCCAAGGATTTTCGGCTGCAAGTAAAACGAATGATGCGGAAACTTTGTAAACGCATCTTGCTACATTGTTCATCACACAACTAAGAAACGTGTAGCAAAGCGTCAAAATGTCAAGTTAAAAGTTTTCACCGGAAAATTACTTCGGCATAACATATGTTGAACAGAGGAGGATTTACATTGCCCTTGCTGTGTCGTTGGACACGCGTAGAGAAGCGTCTGTGCGCCTTCAAAATTTGAGGTTATGTTTACGACGTCGTTGCACCGCCGCGGCGCGATGCTGCGGTGTTTCCGACAAGTGAATTTATTCCGTCTCGTCTGTTAGGATAAGGGATAAGAGTCAAAATGTTAATTGAAAACCGGATGACGAATAATTTCTCCTTTGCAGGTGCCCCTAGTGTCAGATTGTTGTGACACAAACATTCTCAACACCACTGCCGGGGGTTCCTGCCGCATTCCAGGCTGTGCTGCTTGTTGCCGAAGCAACAGGAGGGAATCACTGGGCGAAGAACCTTTTCGGTGGTGCCACCGACTAGGCTGCGAAACCAGGCAGCCGTTAGTCCTGTTTCGCCACTGGTTGACAGTGGAGAAGTAGGAAAGTGATACAATTCAAAATGCAAAACAGGATACATATACTATGTTGTAGGTTACCATTAGAAAACAAGAAAGAAAACACAAAAAGAACTTCCGTGATACCAATCAAGTAATAAGTAGTGTAATTTTAGTTTTGTACCTTTACGCTACAGTAAAATCAGTTTTAAAAAATGTTAAGTTAATCTTGCACTAACACTGTGGCAGCCCAAAAGTGGGCAGACTTTCATTAGACGAGTTTCTGGAAGGAAACGTTTGCCTGTGTTATTCAGTGGAGCCTTTGTGATATTTCAGTGCAAAGGGCATTGATTAGTTCACTTGTTTCATATTTCTCTGCAATTGTAAATAGTCCTTTTCAAGACTACATATTATGCTTACTGGTTTTTAAGGTAGGTTTGTCAAACCTGGGTTTAATACGTCTCCTGAAAAATGAATGCCATGAGTTTTTTAGGAACTATGCAAGTAGATTGTGAACTGAAAGAGATTAAAGAGAAACAAAACGTGTTAATGAAATTTTATTTTTAGTTCTCACACAGGGTTTTACAAATAAAATAAAATCATGCATTATTTTAAATGATTTATTCATAAATATTTAAGGTTAGAAAGCTGAACAGAAAAGCACCAAAACTAGTCATGGTGTGTGAGGTACAAGAAGATATAATTGAAGTGCAATAGTAGTTTTTGTTTATCAGTAAGTTTTATATTTACTCACTGCTTCAGATAAAAACTAATTGGGCAGGTTTGTCTTAAATCTGTTAATCATGCCTATGTATTTAACAACATTCACTTGATAATGGGAGTAACCTTCTACTAAAATTAAGTTCATATATCAGTAAATATGTGAATATTATTGCGTGGTATTTACGACTCATTTTGTTTTATCAAAAACTTTGTCCAATTAACAGATCTTCTCCTTAAGTACCCACGCTACAGTCAAACATAGGTGCATTTATAATAACACCAGAGAGCATTCACCTACAGCCAAAGTTATTGCTTATTTCAGTGAAAACATGCATCATTCTGTATTATTTGCAAAGAAAATTTGTTTGATCCTGTTCTGTTTTAACATATAGTACAATGCTATTGTACATTCATGGTAACAATCTCTTTTCAAGCAAAACTTTTGCTTCAATTTCTCACTTTCTCCTCTTAGAAAGAAAAATGATCTTCAACATTCTGTTTAAGAAGTGTATGGCTAGAAGATAAGTATTATCTTTAAGCACAAGAAATATTCAAGTTTAGAATTAAATAGTTAATTTTTCAATGAATGCAATGTAATTTAAAAAAGCACAGTGGACGACAACAAAATTATACAGCTTGAACACTGAAAATATTTTTTATTATAAGGTAATGTGAAGTAAAAGTGCATTATTCATTCTACTTGCCACAGGTTTGACGTCGCTACAAACCAAAATTTCCTAGTGAATAGTATTAATTACATTCAAGTTGCTGCCAGAACCTTCTAAAATTGGTAGGAAGCCATATTCTATGCTTTTGTAGGGCTTGTTACTACCAACTAAAAACTCAGCAGAGCCCTAAGTTTAAGAATGGTAGAGATGTTCCTTTTGTGATGAAAGGATTGCTATGGACTGGCAAAATTATCATACAGTTCGCTCATGAAATAAAATTCTCGCTGTTCTGATATTTAATGTCCAGTAAAACCCCTCTTCTACACTTTTTGAGGAACTGAGAAAAAATGGTGTAAATGGCAGGAAAATCATATTCTGGATACATAAAAGTGAGGTTTTACTGTATTTGTATGTGTTTGTGTGTGTTTTGGGGGGGTTTCTTCTAGTATTGGCAATGTTGAAGCTCAGATTTATTTAAATGATGATGAAAACTATCTGCTTTACATGCTATCCTTTGATGAATTGGTGAATGTGCAGTGTGGCTATCCATGCACCTGTTAGCTGAAACTTGGAAACAATTTGTCAAAAAGAAACCTTTGAATCAGTTCCAATACTGGAGGAAAGAAAGTTCAGTGTGAATTGAGTAGTGGTTGACAGCAGTCATGAACACTGTTGATTGTTTTGCCAGTCAGTTTAGAAATAAGTACTAGTTCTGCATTTTTCTGTCTTTTTATCACTTAGTGAGTCAGATATAAAGTTACGAGTTTTTCACTGGTGTTGTTGCAACAAAGTTGAATGGGAAGAAGAGTCAGAAAGAACTAAATAAAATGGAGAAAAAATTATTTGTAGGTAGAAATATATATTTACAAAAATGAAGACTAGAATATCAAGTTCACGTCCTGTCCATAGATCGGTCAATATCTTCCTAGATATAGTTCTCTGCGAACATGTTGTGATTTTGTTGATAACAAAATTAACAAAATGCATATTAAGCTGCAGTGATTTTTTTTTAAAGATAACTTCTGGATTTGCTATGAAATTGAGTGTGGCCACATTCTGGAAAACTGGAAAAAATCAGAGAATATTGTTACTCTGTAAAATTCAAGGAATTTGTAGAAGTATCTTTGGATGATCAGTATCAAAGAAAATTTTGAAACTGTTTTAAAATTGTATATTACGCCTTAAAAACATTAATACAGTGTTTTTTTTTCCTTTCCTCATTTTGTACTTGTTACAGAAATATTTTTAATTTGTACTTTATCGTGGCAAAACCAGAGAGCTGACAAATTAGTATAAAGTTTGCTTTTATTTTATATTTTCTTTAACTAGTGTGAAATACTTTACAAAAATCTTATTAGGAGAATTTTTTAATGCATTAGAAAACCAGGAGTAAACAAGGAAATTTGATTCAGGAAAAGTGGCCACCCTCATGAATAGTAATGATTAATTGCCATGTATGGCTTGAGGTAACGGTTTTTGCGAGTGTACAACAGCATCAACACAAGTAAATGTACACTTAGTTAGGAGGTGATGCCTATTTGTTCAGTTTAAATCCAGCTGGAAAATCAATCAAATAAGTTCGAGGGGCATTCAAAATGTTTCCAGAATGATGGTTCACCTTGTTACTGTTATAACCGATGGCAATGGTAACCTAATTACCTTTAAGGAAGACCCTTGCGCCCTCTAACAGTTGCTCCATCATTCCAGTCATTGTTGGAATCAGCATAAGGCTTCTTTTGGTACCTGTCGGAGTTGAGCCATCGCATTCAATTTCATGTCTCCACAGTTGCAAAACATCTCCTTTGAGGCCCATTTCCAGGCTAGGGAAGAGCTAGTAGTCTATGGAAGCGAGATTCTTGGAGAACAATGATTGATGGAAGACAGTAATGTTCTCCGTGAGTAATTTCTGCTCAAGAAGCAATATATGGTTTAGCGTGTTAATGTGATGCAATGCCACTTTCCTTGCCATTTGGGCATTGCATCCTTCAAACTGCAAAATTTGCACAAGGAAATTTTCAGTTACTGACTGTCCAGGCTGCACTGTAGTGGGGCCAATAGGTCTCTGATTTTCTCAGTTTGCACACTGTTCAAACTGCAACATTTTGGACTACCTCTCACCACCATGTGACAGAGCCTTGTCACCACTGCGTGCGAATGAACATGCCCATCCCTCTTCTACAGCAAGATTGTGAACTCCTATCATATGGCTAGTTTGGCGATGGCAAGCCATTTCAGGGAACTTTTTGAATGCCTTTCGAACAACAGAAAGTTTAATACTTTCAGAAACATTCTAAGTTAGAATAAAGAATATATGTTTGTACTGAGTAATTATTTTCCTTGATAAATATGAAGCATCATAAGAATATTTTCTCCTCAGAATATGAGTGAAGAATAAGAAAGAAAAGTACTCTTTGAATGTAGATTGTTGAATATAAGAATGATATTGTTAAAAAGATTTGTACTGGCAAAACTATCATGCATATATCACTAAAAATTGCCGTTACTACAGTCATTGTTGCATGTTAAAATTTTAAAAGTTATCTTGTTAAACATTTCTGAAAATATGATGTTGATTATTTTAATAACTGCAATGAAACACTAGTGATACACAAGCAATGTGATCATGGCATTTCAGAAGTTATTTTGTGAACACTGCTTTGCACGCATATTGCAAATGTTTCAAACGATTGCGCAGACATTGTCTGTAGCTGGCTGTGCTATTAAGAAATAATATCCTGGCTTGCTTTGTTTTTCTTGCCATACTTTCCATGAAAGTTAAAAAAAAAAAAAAAAACATTTTCATGCTTATTAAGTTATATTGGTTACTGTACCTTGTTTTATTAGGTCTTGTTTTGTAAATGCTCTGAAATTAAACATGATTGCATATTTTGATGATAACAATTATTTATTAAAACTCATTGTAAAACATTGGTAAACTTCAAAAAATTAATACGAATTAAAAAGGTGATGTTTCAGGGACATACGTTTTTTCCCATCTTCAGGTCATCTGGAAATTAACGATTAAAGCACACAAGCATATGAAACATGTTTTTCCAGAAGAAAATGTACAAAACAAGGGACTGTAACCAATATAACTTGGTAAATTAATGACAGTCATATAAATAATATTTAATTTTCATCCTTTTCCTTTCAGTCATGCAGGAAAACAAATGACAATTGCTGATTGCTTTTCCTTCATCTCAGTCTCACTTCTCTGCGTTAGTCTGTTTTAGAAGGTGTATTTGTTGGGAGTGCATGAATGTGTTGTAAGCTTTTGCTTTAAAAATGAGTTGGTTGTGGAGTTTTATGTAAGTGGTACGATAAATTGTTGTTGATACAAGTAATAGGTCATATTTTTAATTCTTTGGAAGGGACGGCCGTCCGACAGAGTATCTGAGGTCTTCAAACGAATTGCTATGCAGCGAGGATGTTTTAGGCAAGCATAGTGTTATATATTCCTATTTTATTTAAATGATGAGGTAGCTTAACTTCATTGTTTGTTTGTTTTGTAATCCACTTATTTAATGTTCATTGGACAAAATGTTTCAACTATGGGTAATATAACATCATTACATCAAGCTTTATTCACATTGACTTATTTAATTATTTATGTACATTTGCTTCATGTTTTCTTAATGTTTGTCTTGAATTACTTCTTGTATGCGATTCACAGTCTTGTATTATGGAACTTAAAATATTAGAAATCTTTCCATTTGTTGTAGATCACATCAGAACATACAGGTAACATTTTATTGGGAATATATTCATTGACAAAGAAAATACAAAGTAACAAATAAATAATTGAGTGCTTTGAATCAACAAACGTTGTCCTATCAAAAAAACCATGTAAGGAGAAAAATTTCAAACTGTACAATAGGCACAAAAATCTTTTCTGTTCGTTACTTTCCAAAGTGTGTCGTTTTGTAAGTGTTTGAATGTGTCTAGTAGTTCTGAACACAAACAAATGCTGTTTTGTAAAATTAAAATTAATTAATTAATTAATGATAGTAATGATAATAATAATAATAAAAATTAATTATTTTGGTGGTTTTACTTCAACATACGCGTTTTCATTTTTCTCCTCTAGAGTGCTAAAACTAACCAACTTTTAGCACTGAATATATGTGACAAACGAGATATTCCATCTTAAACTTCTCTCAAACAATTTTCAAAAAATTTTGACTTGCATGGTTTTCACACTTGGACAGCAAAAGGTTGTTTTCATGCCCAGTGACATAATTAAACAAGAGTGTAGTAATCCACCAAACACTCTTGGTTTTTTGTCCAATGACCACTACAACACAAGTTTAGACAGATTGTGCATTTATTGTGAAAATGGCATGTAAAATATACTAGTAAAAGGTTTGGAAAAGAACATGTTTCATTTTTTATGAAAAATATTTTTATAGCTGGTGAAAGTTTCTTCTTTATTCTTCTCTTTGAACTTTTGTGTTGAGTAAATTGTGAATATAAAAGGTGTTGAACATGTGGAGAATCAGATATTTAGGACAATTACCAGTAAATTAACAAAATGTTTAGTTGCATCAGTATGAATTATTGTTAAGAGTGAATGTACCAAGTTGTATAATTGAAGAAGAAAAAAAAAATTAGGTGGCAATAGATAACATTTTGCCCGTTGTGAGTACTATAGTTTTTGATTGCTTTCCTCTTTCTTTTTTGTTTTCTTTATTATTGTTATTATTTTTTAATTATTCTACTAAATATTAATCTTGAACATTGGTAATAGTTTCAAGACTATTTCCTCAATTATCTGATTTGTGAGTGATGTTACAAGTTACAAGTTACAAGTTACAAGTTTGGGTTTCTTTTTTTGTTTGTTTGTTTTTTTTTTTTGTTCAAAAGAGCTTGCGTTCCAGACACAGACAGATGAATGATATTGCACAATTTTTTGTGGTTGATCCTGGCGTTGCCAAATGTTGTAGGAGGCATGGGACATTCACTAGTATTGCACTTTGACAATAATATTGTCATTTAAAAAAAATCTACGTAGAAAGTTTTATCTGCCTTGCAAATCCAATTATTTTTATATAATGAAGGAAGAGTTAGAAGACATTTCATTGTTATCACCAAAATAGTTTCATAATAATAAGATGTATGTCACCTAAATACCATGTAGTCTAACAAGTCATGATATGTACATAATAATAGAATATGCAGTACAGATATTAAAAAAACAGTACAATACAGACAATTTTAATGTAACTTGCAATGGAAGAGAATATAATACAATACAATGCATATTAATTTTATAAGTGGCAGTGTAAGGAGGCCAAAATAAAAAATAATAATTAAAAAATGAAAAGAAAAAAAAAATAGTTTTCAAATGATCTTAAAGCTTGGGCTAGGTGCGTATGACCACTTGTGACAATTAAAAACAAAAGAAAAAACAGAAATTTCACAGAATTATCTAACAGGGAGATATTGCATCACACAATATACTCTCAAACGCACCACTGGACAAAAGAATCACCAGAAATTTCAAGAGCATTATGCACACGATCTGCTTGATTGGCCTTTGAGCTCCTTCAAGATTGAGAGGGTACATACTTACTAACTGACAATATTGTATAATTGCTTTTGCAATTTTGTATGGTAAGTGATATTCAAGGTAATGTAGTATTAAGTCATTTTGGCAACATGAGGAACGTTCACAGACAATTTTGCATCGCCATCCACCTGTCTCTCATTAGGTCTTCTGCATTAGTAAAATTTGCTTTCGAAGTAGGTATTTAATTTTTATCTAATTACCAAATTCATTCACAAATACAAGGTTTTAAGTAAACTTCCAGCATGCTGTGGTGTGATGAAGTGCAGACATCTTTGAGATGTTGCACAAAAATGAACCAAATTGTTCATGTAACAATAGTCTCCACCAGGAATACATGAGTGTTGGTGAGATACGCATTTACATTTTTGGAGGGGTAGGCAAATCAAGCTAGAACCTACTCTGATTAATAAATCCTTATTCCCTAAAATATGAGATGTACAGACAAACTAGAACTTAGAGTAGTTATCTTTTATTGCAATTTTAGATTACATACTTTGTCAGCCTCTTTCATTTGAGTGCCCAAGAGAAATTTATGTCAACCAGGAATACGTAAGAATTAGCAAAATTAGCATTTTTATCTCTGAAGGATAGGCAAATCATTCCAGTGCCTGCCCTGGTTAAAATTCTTGCTCTTGCAACATGGGATGCACCAACATATGGTATGGTGTTAAGTGGGTGTAATTAACTTCAATTTGTCCATAACTTGGTTTAAATCGGTGATTCCTGTAAGTACCTGGTAGATACATTCATTCAGATGTTGCACAAGTATGACAACTACATATTCAATCATGTAAAATTTGTCTACCAGGAATAGGCCTACCTGCTCCATTAATATACGGGATGGGCGAATGAACAATAAGACGTTGAGTAGATGTGATTTACAGCAAATTTGGCGAAACGTAGACTATCACCATCTTTCTTTTCAGTACCTTGGATATAGAGTCCTTCAGATGTTGCACAAAAATAGTTATTTTAGTAACAAGACTTCTAAATTAGACTTTAAGGACGATCGCTCTGGCTCTGTTAACCTTCCGGTCGAATGATGGTCTTAAGATTATATTAGTCTTAAAGAACTTAAAATTGGCCTTAAATTAGTCTTTAAGGGCGAGACCGGAAAGATAACTACTCGGCTCCCCTATCGCTCCGTCTCGCAGTTTACATTCTGGCCTCGTCCTTAAAGAGAGAGGGCGTGTTACATTCAATGTTATTTGTTATTTAGAGTTATTCAAAATAAACATTCAACACTTAATGAATTAAGAATTGTCATTACTCTCGATATTCTGTGGCAAGGGAAGTAAACCTTTCGCAATAAAGCGCTTTCAGATTTAAACATGGACGTAGAAAATCAAAATCTACGGAAACAGCCATATTTTCTTTTCTTAAAGATCTCTCATCATTGGATCAAAACGAAGCACCCATTGGATTATTCTGAGATCTTTCAAGAGCTTTTGACGTCCTTGATCATGACTTTTTACTTTCAAAATTACCTTCATATGGTGGTTCCGAGGTATTGCTCTAGATTGGTTATGTTCGTACTTTAAACAACGATCTCAAAGAACATAAAAACCTTACTAGAATGATGGAACATTATGTACACACCTTCCGACTCTTTGCCAATTGCACGTGGAGTCCCGCAGGGATCGATTTTAGGCCATATTCTCTTACTACTATGCGTGAAAGATGTGTCCTCGACGATTCGAAACGGAAGAACAGTTCTCTTTACGGATGATACGAACATTCTTCGCAATAAAGAAACCGTAAATAGTTCAATAGCATGTTTCAAATTGATTCCGTAATAAATTAATAGTAAATGAAAAGAAAACTTTTAATGCTCTTCAATGACACCCCCCCCCCATCTCTATAGGTCATTCGCCCAGTTTCCCTGATCCTTTGTGAAAATGCTGAGATAGCCCCCTTGTTCTGCTTCTGGGCATAAATGTAACTTCATTATTTGTGCACGTCTTTCAGTGGGAAATGTGGTGTTATCGTTCTCCATGTTGTCGCGGCAGGTAGTATTAATCCTTGAGGAAGGATGTGATTAATAAGAGAACAAATTTATTGTCGATTTACCCTTGAAAATAATTTTGTTACGTCGGAGCGAATATTTTAACAATCCTTGCAAAAAAACGCTTATTTCTTTCTGTATTCAAAATTCAAGTAGTAAATGGCTTAGAGTAGTGAATTATGAAAACGTGCACAGAATTCACTTCTCCCCATAGCACGTCACACACTGTTTTTAACGTGAAATAAGTAAATAAATAAGGGTTGTTGGTACAGGGTCTTGGTACCGCAGAGCGTGGAAGAACCTAAAGGACAAAGCGGGGAAAGGAGGACGAAGAAGGCGAGAGGACCAAACAGGAAGGAGGATGTCGGGACAAAAAAAAGGACAAGTGGAACATGGGGACAAATGGGGGGTGGGGGAATCAGAATTGATTTCTTGTAATACTAACACAGATAAATGTCATGGCTTCAAATGGCATTTCATTCAGTGGTGATTTCAAAAATTGTAACTTTAATATATCTGTACCAAAACAATTGTAAATAAATTTGTGTTTGAAGGTTTTTCCCCAAAATTCTGTTTTGTGGGAACGACATATTTTTCCAAAGATTTATGAGCACTGATAAAATCTAAACCCGAGAATCCGCTAAAATATTTTAATGGACTCGCTCTTAATGCGTTGCTTAGGTAGCTGGTTGCTAAGGATTACTATGCGCGTGTTTACCGACGTAAATAACAAAAGCGAATTCAACATGTTCTGTCGTAACATTTATGTCTACCAGGAATAGGCCTCGTAAGAAATGGCTAAATAGTCATTGTGTTGCTGCAGGATAAGCAAATAAAACAGTGCGCAGACTAATATATTCGTAATACCAACGCTGATCAGTAGCTTTGACGGACCTCAAACAATTGACGGCGCGTCAAGCGCCTTATTTACGTTTCGCCGGACGATCATCAAAATATTCGTCAAATTTTGACGGACCGGAAACCCCACATCAAAGACTCGTTAAACTGATGTGAGGTTAGGGTGTATCAACGCATCTTCGAGCATAGATTATATAGAGGCGCCATAGTCGCTTCCTACCCTGCGGAAAGTTGAGGCAAACATGAAACGACTCTGATGACGTCACAGGTTAGCAGAAGACCGGTATCTACGTATGTTGGTCATTAAGAGACTATCTTTTCGTTCCAATTTTAAAAGAATTTGTGTACATAAGCTAATTATTTCTGCATCGTCGGTAAACAAGTGAAACCCAATAGTTTTCTTTTGATACTTTCAATAATTTTCAACGCGATATACCTTTTAAGAAACTAAAAATAATGTTCATTGATGGATTTTTCAAGTACATTTTCACTGTTACTCGTCTCTGTTTGGAACAAGGCAATAATTTATAATTTAGTACATCTAATTCCATGACTAAAGCGATTTTAGTAATAAAACAACAAGGTTTATCTCCCCCTTAGCAAAAGATACCGAAAAGAATTAAACTGAATGAATTTTAACTTGATTTATCTAAAAATGTAGGTTTTCGAGTTGCAAGTTTGACTTGCAGACCAATACTATTGTATTTGCATGAAGTCTCTTTTCTTCTAGATTTTCCTCTCCCCCATAACTGAAAATATCTAGGACCGTATTGACAGCAATCTCCAGGTTCAGGCATATTTTACTTACTTGAAAGAATAGTTATGGATATTATATGGCGTAAAAAAGGATTAAAACTTGTTTTTCTAAGGGTATCTGAACATTTAGGTATTTATATATTAAAATTAAAGAGAATACTTGTCAGGTACTAATATTTTATTCTCAAAAAAAACATGCATTCATTTCATTTTATTTTTCAATTAACAGATAATTGGTTCAAATAATTATAAACGTACAGGTAAAAAATCATAACTCGTAAGTAACTACAATTGCACTAATTGTAACTACAATTACTTAAAGTAAGTTAATTTTAAACTGTTGGTTTTTAAATAAAACACTTTTTGTGTATAAGCTTCTTAACCGATTTGCTGAAAATTTTTCATTAAATTTCTGAGCTTCATAATGAAATCTTATGTCTAAATATCTACTCCCTTTTGGTATCGATTCGTGCATTTATAAGCACAGCAAGAACCCCATCTCGATCAGGTTTTTCGTCCAGTTTCCCTGATCCATTGAGCAAATGCTGAGCTGGCCCCTTGTTTTGCTTCTGGACATAAATGTAACTTCATTTCTGTGCACGTCTTCTAGAATTCAGTGGGAAATACAATTATTCAAATTATCGTTTCCATGTTGTCGTGGCAGGAAGTATTATTCCGAAGGACAACATGGATAAGAGCCAAAATTTATTGCTTATTTATCCTTGAAAATAGATTTTATTTCATGGGAGGGTTGTTGTTTTTTTGTTGTTGTTTTTTTTTTAATTAATTTATTTAAGTAGTATATGACTTAGTGTAGGGATCACAGAATTTTGAAAATGTGCACACAATTCATTTTTCCCCATAGCACGTCATACGCAGTTTGAACTGTTTTTTGACGTAAAATAAATAAGAAACAACCATCTTCACTCACAACGCACAACAACACAATATACAACCGAAAGGAAGTCGGGAAATCCAATATCCGAACACTGTAATCCAGCCGGCTGCGCTGTTTTTGCCAACCTGTGACGTCACGAAGCAGAGTCATGTTTGCTTCAAAATTCTCCGCCCAGGGCGCCTCTATGTATTCTATGCTCGAAGCAACGCATTGTCACTAACCTAGTTATTTTACTTTTTTGCTGTTCAAGTGGGGCGTGTGTGATCTCATGAGAGATAATTTTAATGTTTAACTTTTTTTATATTTACAAACCATGGGTCCAGAACAAGCAATTACTCAAAAATATTGTTTTTATTAATTAAAAGATCCTCGACTCGTAAGGGAGAATTTCGAAGGTAGGGTTTCGGAAGAATTTAGAAGAAATAAAACCGCGTCTGGAATATCCGTCAAACAGAAATAAGCCTCGAACGCCCATGCCCAGTAGTCGATAGCTTTAAGATTTTATGCCGGTCATTGCAATGCAATTTTGCAATCCACAGAGTGTGATTGCGTAAAAGATGGTTTCTTTCGCAAATGCTTCTGTATGCCCATAGTATTTGGTATTTTTACGGGGTGCCGAAGCCAAACCAATGAGGCGAGATTTTTTTTAGAATATCGAACTTTCCTGGAGACACAGATGATAGATTGCACACATGTGCCAATTTTATTTCTGAAGGAAATTATTCGGAAAGCGAAAATTGTGTTTCTTCGTAAATGTGTAAATATGTGATTTTCATCATGTACCGATATGATTGGAATAAAATCGTTCATACGTCATCAGGTTCAAGAGCCAACGCGGAACCCCCTTGTAACCTGACATTGTAGCCAAACTCTGTACTTGGAGCAAAAAAAATCAACACAGGTTCCTTCTCGAATCATCAAAGATAATGGAGCGTCATTTCTAACGGAAAAGTGTCGGTGAAACGTAACGATGCATCAATATTTTGACGTTCGTCAAAAATCAAGTCTTAACATGGGAGGTGCAGGCGAACTCAATGTTGAGAATAGGAGATTACTGCAATCGGGGCATTACGTTTATAATCAGCGTCTTTCATTTGAGTGCCTAGGAGATAGATTCCATCAGTTGTTGCCACAAAAATAAACAAATTCTTTATCATGTAATAATCATATCCACCAGGAATATACATAAGAATGAGCAAACTACGTATTGGGTTTTTCAGGGTGGGGAAATTCAGCCAGGGCCTACGCTGATTAATGAATCCATACTCTCTTAACATGGGATGCACGGACGAACAGAAAGACGAAGTAGGCGAAATTTACTGCAATTTGAGCATAATATCACCTCTTATTTGAGGGCCTAGGAGATACATGCGTTCAGATGTGGCACAAATATAACTAAATGTTCGATCATGTAACATTTACGTCTACCTGAAATACATAAGAATTAGCAAGATATGCATGCATTTGTGTTTATGCACAAATCAATGCAGGGTCTACACTGAACAATAAATTCTTGTTCCATTAACACGGGATGGACGAATGAACAGAACGACTTTGAGTAGATGTAATTTCAGTGGCGTGCATTCAAACCCAGCACTGCTGGGGTAAGCAAGAATGAGAATTTAATGAATATTGAGAATTAAAATTACGATGAACCGTATGTCACTGATCAAAAATATTGCACCCACTGTGTATTGTACTGCGATGTCTGCGCCGGCCCACAGCGCAACCCCAGACAGGAAGCAAAAAAAAAGTGCAATGCGCGCCATTCGGAACAAGGACGATGCGGTGTATGCAGACTCTGTGGTGCACACAGCGGTCGTCTGCCGCTGCGGCAGGCAGCGCTAGACAACGCGCTGGGTGAGGTCCGTAGCAGCAGAGAAGTTCGTCGTTGAATCTTCGCTGCTTGAGGACACATGACGCACATATTCGTTTTTCGAAAAGACTATGAAGTATTTTGCTAGTCATCAAAGAAGAATGGAGTTGAGTTTCCATTGATTGCCGTAACGTTTGCAGGAAGCAGATTTCATTTTCCTGTTCTGTAAGTTACTATTTACTTTACTTTCATGAAACTTTTATGAATCATTTTTTTCATGAAACATTTAATTACTTTCACTTTACATTACTTTCACGAAATTGCATGTTGGAATTGTTTATTTCCAAAAAAGGTTGTGTTTCTCAGTTGTGGTAAAGAATCTCCTATTGCGCGCCAACTTTGTATGCGGTAGGAGAGAGGGAAGCTGGTTGGTACAATGTAATCACCGCCAGCCCCCGTGTGATTTAGAGCAATTTTGGCATTTCGTGGATGAATGTCACCGACTTTCTTTTTAGTACCTAGGATTTATAGAGTCCTTCAAGCGTTGCTCAAAAAAGATAATTGAATCTTTGATCATGTAACATTTTTGTCTACCGGTAATACATAAGAATCGGCAAAGTACTCATTTGTGTTTCTGTAGGATTAGCAAATAAAACCAGTGCCTAACCAATTAATAAATTCTCACTCTCTTAACGGGGATTGTACGAACTCTGTAACGTTGAATATAGGTGATATAGTACTACAATTTGAGCACGTTTTTAATCAACATCTTTCATGTAAGTACTTAGGAAATACATTCCGTCAAATGTTCGACAGAAAAGTCTTAATTATTGTATCCCTATTCTTTAAACATGAGATGTACTGGCGAACAGTGTGACGTTGAGTAACCGTGATTTACTGCAGTGTGATCCTAAGGGCTTAAAATTACGGTATTTCGTCAGGAGATACCTTTATTCAGATGTTGTACAAGTAAAATAACTTCATGTTTGTTCATGTAACATCTATGCCTACCAGGAATACATGAGAATTGGCAAAATACAAGTATATGCAGGGTTTGGCAAAATACTTTAAATTTAACATTTAAATACTTCGTAAATAAGTATTTAAATACATACTCAGAATACTTTAGGTTTTGAATAGCTAAATACGTACGTATTTAAAATACTTCAAATATTCAAAATACAGTAAATACAAGAATTTTTTTATTATTACTTTTTTAATGCAACTATTTATTGTAATTGTCAATTACAATAAATTACTAATTGACAGTCATAAATTTCTGAACAATAACTTATAAGTCTAACTCAAATAAACGGAAAATCAATTTAAAGCGACTAGTTTTTCAAACAAATCTTCGAACAATAAGCCAAGTAGGTTTGGCAAAAGATACGTCTTCAAACAATAAGCCAAATAGGTCATTTGTTAAATAGGTTTGGTAAATGGATAAAATCCACAAAGGAAAACGGTCGTTCAACTGGCGCGGAGGAATGTAAACTAGTAGTACTTGTAATGCTCTACATGCAGGCCATTACCGTCTCTAGTCAGGTCAACACCACCTTCAAGGCCTGAGCACTGTAGTTATTCAAAGCCAATATGGCGGCTAGAGAAGGCCGAGTTGTTAAAGAGTTGACGCGATCCAATTGCATAGCTGGGATTTCGGATCTTTTATGGGGGGAGGGTCTCCCCCCATAAGGTAATAAAAAGTTCTCCTAAACCTAATGACATATGAGTAGTTACACTATAACTCTAACATTAAAATAAGATTTTTGTGTTTTCTTGACCCCGTCCCATCACCCGCACCCCTCTACAGCCAGAAACGTTTTTTTAATTTAAATTTTTTTGTCAACTTATCACTTTTATCTGATCGAAAAGATATAAAAAATAAAACAATTTATACTATCATAACAGTTATTTATGTATCAAGGGTGTTAAGTAGATGTTTTTGCCCCGTGGGCCTCTGGCCTGAGGGGTTGGAAGTAGCTTGAGGGGCAAAAACGTTTAATAACGCCCGTGGTGCCTACACAACTTAATGGTTTACTAGTTCGTTGCTGAATTTAATGAGAATTCGAATCATTTTATAATTTTTCTTGCGTCTAAAGTGAAAAGATGCATTGTATTAGTCATTTGTCAATATAATGTCAGGTACTCCAAACCGTGTGTATCTAATTACTATTGTATAATCGCTATTGGACTGATTTGTTCGTACAAAATGAAAGAATATTGTGAAGTTCCCATGCAAATTCTCGCAAAAGCTACAAAACTACAGACAGCGGTTTCCAGTAAAAGTCGAAAAATATATGAAAATGCTTATGATGTATTTGAGAGTTATATAACAGTGTGAATAACAGTGTAAATTGCGTTGATGAAACAGTACTTTTAGATTATTTGATTCTATTGCCAAAAGTTATTTGGAACATGTCATAATACCAAGAAATAACATTTTGAGGATGTTAGCCGATGTTCCTAATACATCTTATTACCACAAGTAGTACTGCTACTCAAGAAGCACATACTATGTCTCTAAAACAAGGTGATACGTAATAGTGAAATATGAGTGACTGGTGGCAATTGTATATTCATGGGAACATTCCAAAATTGCAATTTTCAAATCAATTAAGCAAAATAAGGTTTATAACAAGTTAATTTACTTATTTAAGCATTATGCCATTTATTTATTGTATTTGCTTACATCGTAACTTTAATAAATCGAATTCATAAAAACGTTGTGTGTGTTGTGTTGTGTTGTGTTGTGTTGTGTTGTGTTGTGTTGGTATTAGAGCAGGCCACACACTTCTCAAAAGGCCCTCGGGCATAAAGACTCAGAAAGGCCCGCCAGGGTGTCAACAATACCGTTACGTGTTTTGTTTCAAGTCGGTAAACACACCGCAATAAACTAGTAAGCCATAAAACAGTTTTACTTCCTTGCTTCCGCTTACGCAATAGAGAATGCTGCGCGAAAACGGCGAATTTTCGTCAAAAAACTCTTACTGCCTGCCGTGCCCTGATAAAGAAAAAGTTCATAATTACAGTTGATATATATATATATATATATATATATATATATATATATATATATATATATATATATATATAACATGTGGTGTAGCCAGAATCCATGTTTTGTGGGTCCTTCATACCAAAAAATCGATTGAAGGGAAAACGTCCTTCCGTGTGTGTATGTGAACAACACTAGCGCCTAAACCACTGGTAGGATTTTTCCCAGATTGAAGAAAGCTCTACCGATCTGGCCTGAGTCAAAGCTCTGCGACTTTGAAAAACATTAATTATTTTTTGGAGGTACTTTACATGAAACCCCATGGACATTTTCAAATTTTTCTCAAAAATGGCTCCCAATTTTTTCTTCACTTTTTTCCAACCAGTAGTGCTAATTGCACTGTTTACTATGACGTAAAGGTAATTTCCTATTTTCTTTATTTTTCTTAAATACACTTCTGTAATTTTCGTGAAATATCTCTTACGCCATCAATATGCACATTTCTAGCGATTTGTAAACACTTGCATTTGTGAGTGAAAGTACTTCAAGTGACTTCTAATGAAATATTTTCGAAAACAAAAAAATTCTGTGAAAAAGTGCTTCAATTTTCGCACTTACAGTAATGCTTTAATACAATTTTCTTAAAAACTGCTCCAAATTGTTTATTGAAAATTGCCATTTCGGACGAGATTATTGCATTTGTGCGTGGTAGTGCTTTAAATGACATCCAATAAACATTTTCGAAAACTCAAAAGATTTCTGTAAAAAAGAGCTTCCAATCTCGCATTTACGCCTTTTACAGTAACACACAAACGCCATTTTCTTAAAACGGCTCCAAAGTTTTCAACAAAACTTTTTTTATAGGACGAAGTTTTCCTCTTCTATAATATTCTTAAAGTAATAAGTCGGTTCTACTATTAGAAAACCCCCCAAAATTGAGAGAATTAAAAAAAAAGCACTTTGGGCGGCGATATACGGCAGCTGATAAGAGTATGTGACAACTCCGGAAAATTAATCCGGCCAAAGAAATTAGAAAACTAACTATTTTTTATTTATTTATTTATTTATTTTACGTCAAAAAAAAACAGTTAAAAACTGCGTATGACGTGCTATGGGGAAAAGTGAATTGTGTGCACATTTTCAAAATTCTGTGATCCCGTGGTGAGTTGTAGTTGACATTCACATAATTGAAATTATTGAAGGCGTTGTCGTTGTCATAATATTGTTGACAATGACAACGCCTTCAATAATTTCAATTCTGTGATCCCTACACTAAGTCATATATATTACGAGAACGTCTGTACCATTTTAGTCGTCAAATGGCCAAATAGCGGAATGTTTTGGTGTAGTTTTGATATTTGATCCCTATATGTTTTTGGGGTCGCTGAACGCGAATATAAGGTTTTCGAACAAAAATTTTGCACGGAAAGGGTTTTATGTAAAAAAATGTGTAAAAATCACCACTTTTCGTTTTTTTAAATAACTAAAAAACAATATTTTTTTCTAAATAACTGTCTTCTTTGAAATGATAGAATAAACAATTACTTACATTAAATGTCTGTTTTTTCCCTCCAATTAACGGTTTAGCCGTAAAAGCACTGCGAATCATCTCGCTATATCTCAAGATAATTTCAAAACTATCCATTTTTGTGAGTATTAACCCAACATAAAATGAAAGAGTATAAAATTGCCCACATTTTATATGTTAAAGGTTTTTCCTAGGATCAATGGTATCGCTGTTAGTGTGGAAAATATGTCTGCGTATTACTGCGAAAATGGCGATCCACTTAACCTCCCTCCCTCACTAAATCTTATATGTAATTTAGTCTAACAAAGTTGTTTATAAATTAGTATGGGGTTTTTTTAATACGTTTGCATTCTCTGTAAAAAATGCAGGTTATTGATTATGTGAAAAAGGAAATTAATATTTTGGAAGACGATGCATCACCGAAAGGTAGTTTCGGAAGCCCAGACCCTACATACAAATGGCATTAGCGCGTCTTTAATTATAGAACGATTTTCCTAAGGATGAGCCAAAGTGACAGTTCGCGAAAACAAGTGAACATCACATGTCATTCAGAGAAGTATCGCTCCGCTGCGACAGCTGTTCAGCCACGCCCCTTCGTAAAGTGATAATGGCTCCTGTGAAAACATCCCTATGCTGAAGTCTAAGAGTTTCGCTGAGGTATATGCACGTACGCGAGTCCGGGAAATTTAAATTTAATTACGTAAGTGGAAAATCTCTTAACATGCTCTCACAATCAGTAAAAGAAATCTGTTACGAATGTAAATAGAAAGCTCTCAATCACAGCTCGCCACACAACAGCACGAAGACCGGAACCACGTGCATCGGTACGCAGGTCGCATTCAAGTCTCGGTTTTAAAATAAACATAATATTTATCACACAAAAAATAAATTCAATTTAATATATAAAGAAAAAAATAATTTTTACAGAAGAGCACATAACACTGCACTTCCTAATTTCAATTATTTCTCGTGGCGCACTATATTTTTGTCGGACGAGGACATCACAAAAGGAAGAGTCGAAGCCATTTACAAGTTAGCTAACTGCAAACGAACAAATGCCGGAAGGGAGTTTAATGGGCTCAAGGGCACGTCGACCACAGAACCTTCAGTTATGTTGCCAGCACTAGCTGTCACTTTGGCTCATCCTTAGGAAAATCGCTCTATACTATAACTCCTGAATATTTTATTTTTTCTAAAGATTGGAATCGGTCTTGTATAATATCCAGGTCATTTTCCAGTGGTTAGTCTGGTTCATTGGCTTTATCTTGTCTTCTTCCAGCTCGTAACTCGCCTTTCAGGTGAGATTGCCATATTGTCACAACTAATTGTCGGGACAAGATAGATCATTAATCCCTGCTTTCTTGCGGTTTTTTTTTCTTTCAACTTTTGCAGAATTTGTAGGAAACAAAATTCAATAAAACTGGTAGGGCAGGTGGAACTAAGAATTTGCGTCACAACGCTCTCTTTAAAGCATTAGAACTAATAACAAACAGGCGATTAAGGGCCCAAGTTCAATACGTCGTACGTTAAAAAACCCTCGTCTATCCCAGATTTTTTAACGAAAGATTATATCCGTTACTGTTATGTTGAATTTCGGTCAAAATGCTAATCGCAAGCAGCAGTTTTTGTGGCTGTCCTGAAGTGCATAGCGAAGTACAATGCTTCTAGTTTTATTGAAGTTTGTTTCTTGCAAATGCTCAAAAAATTGAAAAAAACTGACCGCAAGAAAGCAGGGATTAATGATCTAACTTTTTTTTATATTTACTTGTAAACAACTTTACCGTCTCCTATATTATTTCAGTAGTATACATACCTTTTGCGACTTTCACACGCAGCCAATCTTTATAAACGTGCTCTCCGAAGAAAGAGAATTTCACCGAGACGTGTCGAATTGCTCTTTGACTTTAAAAATATTAAGCATTTGTTTAAAAAACAGATTTAAGTATTAATGTCAAATGCAACCCGCAACACTTGACAGGACTGTCAAAATTAATGTAGTTAAATAACTCCTAAACCTAGGCGTAGGCATGTAGCGACCCCATCGCCCTGCACACCCTACGGGAGGGCTGGGAATGCAGCAGCCAGCCCGGTCTCTCCTATAAAGGGAGCAGTTGACCGCTGTCCTTACCTATTGATATATCCATCTTTCGGTGCCCATTATTCTTTCTCTATTCGGGTCCAACAGGTGGATCGAGTAACTCGGAGGTTCCCATCCTTATGATTTCCTCCCCATTCCCTTCACTCCGGGGTGGGGTGAAACCAACCCGTCTAGGGGGGAAACCCCTAAATAAACTGAAAGTTCGGACGCAGCCCCTCTACCGAACGCAACCTGCGCAGCGCCCGTAACGCGGCCTGGGGATGTTTTTTGTTACTGACGAGCCTCAAGGAAAGAAGCCGGACCTGTTTGACGACAACCACAGCAAACGAAAAAGGTTAAAGCGCAAGGGAATAACGGATGTATTAAATGTAGTAACATGTAATGTTCGTGGCATACAACGTAAAGAAATAGTATTAAAGATATTAGAAGAAAGAAAAGCTAACATTGCTGTAATAACAGAAACAAAAAAGGAAATAAAGGGAACAAGAAATATCGATGACTGGGTAAATATTTATAGTGGAGTGAAACAGCGAGAAAGAACAAAAGCTTGTGTAGTGATGTATGTGGATAACAAATGGAAGAAGTGTATTTCGAGCTACACATTCATCTGTGAAAGAGTACGAAGAGAAGACTTTAAAATGAGAAGAGGTAATCTTACAGTTATAGGAGTTTATGCCCCCGAGGAAGGAAAAAAAGAAGAGACCATAACATTTTATGACAAGCTTCAGACAGAGGTAAAAAAATGTAATCCACATAACTCGCTCATTATGCCTAGAGATGTAAATGCGAGAGTGGGAAACATGCATATTCCCAATGTTATAGGACTCTAGGAGAACAGGTAATGAATGAAAATGAAAAAGAACTCAGAGAATTTTTCTCATACAATGAACTAAGAATCACCAATACATTCTTTTTAGAAAAACGAACATTCATAAATATACTTGGAGTCACTGGGGACAACACTCAGTGATAGATTACGTAATAGTTAATAAAAAGTGAAGTTCAGATGTGAAGGATACGCACGGTTTTATAGGATATGAAATTTATTCAGATCGCTATCTAGTGGAAGAAAGTAAACATAAGAGCAAACTGGAAGAAACGAACTACTTCAAAAATATAAACAAGAAGATGTAGGGTATAAAGAGTATCTTCAAGAAGACGATAATATAAGTGAGTTACATCAGAGACGGTTGAATCAGTTCTTGAGCAACGTCGCCATATAAGAAGAACTGAATGAAGAATAGAGAAACATTAAAGAATCAATTAGAAAAACAGCATGCGAGACATTAGGATTTCGAAAAATTAAGCGAAAAAGGAAAAGTTTGAAAATATGGAGTTGCAGAGGTAGTGCAGAAAAAAACACGAAGTATACCAAACTTATCTACAAAACAAAAACGAGCACACTTAACAGATCTACAACCAAAAAAGGAAAAAGCTAAATCATTAGTGAGACAAGCCCATCAAGAATCCTAGGATAGATATGTGAATGTGTTAGAACACGATGTATTTGGAAGACAAAGTATAGCCTGTGAAGTGTTAAAAACTATGAATTTAGAAGAAGCAGATACGGCAAGATTGAATATAATTTCCATACACAAAAACTTTCCGCTATTCTCTGGCATTTGACTGGACTATTTTGTAGCCATCTCGATCAGGTTTTTCGTCCAGTTTCCCTGATCCATTGAGCAAATGCTGAGATGGCCCTTTGTTTTGCTTCTGGACATAAATGTAACTTCATTTTCTGTGCACGTCTTCTAGAATTCAGTGGGAAATACAATTATTCAAATTATCGTTTCCATGTTGTCGCGGCAGGAAGTAATAAGAGCCAAAATTTATTGCTTATTTATCCTTGAAAATAGATTTTATTACATGGGAGGGTTTTTTTTAAATTTAAGTAGTATATGACTTAGTATAGGGATCACAGAATTTTGAAAATGTGCACACAATTAATTTTTCCCCATAGCACGTCATACGCAGTTTGAACTGTTTTTTGACGTAAAATAAATAAATAAATAAAAATAAATAAATAGCACCGTGAGTTGGTTAATGCTCAACGTCAGGGATGTGCTTTATGCATTAGCGAATAATTCGTTTTCTTCTTTATTCATAATTGTGGTAATAAAGTAATAAACTATTATTATTATTATTATTATTATTATTATTATTATTATTATTATTATTAAGCGAGTATTTTAGTTCTAATGACCGTTTCTCGCACTCTACACGCCAATCTTTTTTATTCCGCCAGACATCTTCCTCTATTCTTCTGCTCTTCATTGTCGAATCGATGGCGGACTTCAAAGATTTCCTTGGCCTTCCTCGTTTTCTTTTTTCGAAAGGGATCTACTCAAAGACAATTTTTGGTATTCTGACAGCATGCATTCTCATTTGATGGCCATACCTTTGGAGTTGTTTGGATTCTACATTTTCGATCTCTTGTCTCTCTATCTGCATTATCTGTCGAATCTCTTCGTTTGGTATTCCATCAAATAGGGTATACTGACAACATCTTCTTCAAAATTCATTTTAATAGCTTTTAACCGAGAGTTTATTGCATCATTTTTAACCAAAATTTCTGATCCATATCTCACACAACTCTCCACCATTTTCTTGTATATTTCTCTCTTAGTTTGCCTTCTAATATTCTTGTTCCATAAAATATTACGAAGTCTACTAGTAGTTGCCCTTCCCTTGCTTATATTTTATAATGTCATTATGAAATCCATCTGCACTAAGAGTTACTCCAAGATATTTAAATTCCTTTACTACTCGAAATATACCTATTTCTGTTTCTAGATCATTCTCATATTTCCCTACAATATCTTGACTTTTCATTATTTATTTCGAGTCCCCGTTTTTTGTTTCTATTAATTTATTTAACATCTATTCAATATCATCCTGATCATCAGCCAAAATTACTTGGTCATCAGCAAAAAGGAGGTTATAAATCTTCTCGTTTCCAACTGTCACGCCCGCATTTTTACGTTTTCTGGACGATTCTCTGAGAGTTTCGCCAATAAATATCTTGAACAGAGTAAGTGAAAGAGGACATCCTTGTCTGTGACCCTTATTTACTATAAATCCTTCTGATACTTCATTTCTTATCTTAACATGACTCATACTGTTTTCACAGAGACTCTTTATTACATTTAACAAGTTAGGGTTTACCTTTACTTTTGTTAGGACTTCCCACATTTTATTTACCGGAACACTATCATAAACCTTCCTTAAACCAATAAAAATTAAGTGTAATTCTCTTTTCGTTGAGATTTTATTTTCAATAAGTTGTGTAAAAGAGAATATATTATCTATACAAGATCTCTCTGCCCTAAAACCACTTTGTTCTTAAATTTCGCTGATCTCCATTTCCAGTCTTCGAGTCAAAATCCGTCCATACAGTCTACCCATAGTAGCTATTACACTAATTCCTCCATAATTTCAACAGTCGTTCTTGTTTCCCTTTCTATGAATGGAACTAATCCATGCATTTTTCCATTCTTCAGGCACACAATTGGTTAAAATAATCTGTTAAATAACATTGTCACGTAATCTAAAACAAGTCTTGGTCCATATTTTAATAGCTCGATAGGTAAACTTCCAGGACCACTTGACTTATTCACTTTCTTTTTTATTTTTCGAAGCTTATATAACTTCTTGAGTTGTGATGGCTAACAGAGTTGTGATTCTACAGGTCTAGTGTAACTAACTCGAAAGAATTCAGGTCTATCTTTTGTGAGCAACTTACAATAGTGTTTCTTCCATTGCTAGAGACTAATCTGATTCAGAATTATATTTTCATTCTGATTTTTATTTAATTTTGAAATAGTTTTCCAGACTTCTCTTGTTCGCGAGCTTCCAATGTATCTATATACTTCATTGCAAACTCGGTCCCAAAATTGATCCTTTGCTTTACATACTACTTCCTTTTTCACGAAGTCTACTTGTTTCGTATAAGTAGTTCCGTCCAGGGGATTATGGGTCGACAGCAATCTTTTACACAAAGATTCCTTTTCCTTCATCAATGGTTCCAGATTTTTGTTCCACCAATAATTATTACATTTTTTTTCTTTTCAATGTTTCTTTCCCCTATAGCTTGAATAACTACTTGATGTAACCTTCCTTTCAAATTCTCATACATTTTTTCTACATCTAAATTTGAATCAATTTTTTGCATTTGTGTTAGTCTCATTTTGTACAAGAATATCGTCGAATTATTATTAAAACTCTCTAAATTATATTTTGGCAGTTCAACCCTTTTCCCCTTTACTTCAATATTATTTTCTAAGCAAATTCTAGGAATAATATATACTTGAGTTCGTAACCCCTCTTTGTACTCTTGCGTCATAGACGTTCATGGACGCACGTATTGGAATGATAATACAATCAATTATTGATTTTGGATCCTTTTTCGCTTGGAACCATATGTATTTACGAATATATTTATGATTAAAGAATCCAGTCATAATTCTCATTGGGAATTGTTTACACACTTCTTTCGACCTTTTACCATTTTCATTAACAACTTTTTCTCCATACCTACCCTCAGTCGCTTTCTGGAGGAGAATTCTAACGACCGGCTGCTCTGAAGGGTATTTTTCCGTGGTTTCTCTGATCAACACCAGGCGACTGCCGGAGCAGTACCCTACCAAACGGGCCACGGACAGCGCGCGATCTTTCCTTCCTCTTCCTTGTCCTGTCCTATCCTCTCCTCTTACACGCACACTTACACTACGCTACCACATATTCCGGGGGTCCGGTCGGGAGCTTAGAGCTTGTCCCGGCTGGGGCGGTGCCCTGCTGGTGGAAGAGTCCTGGTAAGGGGGAAACCCCACTAGCCGACGGTAGGTCGGCGCCGGATCTCGCCATCCAGTGGGGGAAGATCACCGCCATCTCTCAAAAAAACATGCACTACACTCACGCGACTAATGACCAAAGCAGTTGACGCGCCCGAAAACACGAAAAAATCAATCAATCAATCCATACCCACTGATTTTCCATCATTTTCGCTGCCAACGCGCGCATTGAAATCTCCCAAAAGCATTATATTATCTTTCCTTATTGTCTCTATAACGTCCCTCAATTTCTCAAAGAATTTATCTTTTACTTTAACTTCAGTGTTGTCGCGGGGTATTTTTGATATTTTCTTCGGAATATTTTTAATATTTTCTACGAATTATATTTAAATATTTCTCTTCGGAATATGCGCGAATCGAACATTAACTGGCTCCCCTCGAAATGTTGTACACATAACCTCATGTTACCAGGAACAGAAACAAGCATATAATGGCGCGCTAGTGCCGCGCCAGATCGAAAACTTCAAACTGCGGGACTGTAGTATCGCCCTGACTTTGCTCAAATACCCAATTATATGATAAATATATAACTATTTCTCTTTAATAATTAATTTGGAGCGCCTTTGGGAACCTAAAATTTTATAAATCAAGCGCTGGTTACTATAATTATGAGAAGTTGCGGTCAGCAGCGAATGTTTCGCGACACCAAATCCGTGGGAGAAACAGCAGTGGACGCAGCCGCCGACGGCGCAGCCGAATTCCCGAATGGCCCCCCTCCACTTAAACCTCTCCCACCGCGCGGGCCTCGCTGCAAGGTCATCCGCCGAAATTTCGTTGCAGACTACGCTGCAAAACTAAAATATTCTTCCAAGTACACAGACTTTCGACGCAAGACGGTTATCCAATGGGGAACATTGTTACGAAGGTATTGAAGCAGCCGATTGGACGACCGCGTCCAAGCTCATCGTACACCAAAAGTCACTGTATTTACATCGGGGAATAGGGTTCGAATGTGGAGGCAAACCTTGGCTGCAGGAGCCTCAATTTGGTTTGCGTGGGCATCGCGAGGCAACGGCTGCACTGTGGACAGTGAGTGTTCTGTGATTTCTATGGTATTATTTGCCTTAAAATAGTTTTAGATATTGCAGTCTGACCAGTTGAAATTTTTTTATTATAACTAGAGGCCGGACGTTTTATGTGCAAACATTAGCTAATTTAGGTGCTAAAATAGGTGCCAAAAATATTAAAAATATGTGCATGTTTAGCTGCAAAAAATATTAGTGCATTTTTAGGTATAAATATATGGGTTTATACAATAACATTACAAATTCACATGAACTGTTGAGGGGGAAAATGGGTACGTATAAACTACATTTTTTTAAGCAGATTCACAACAACAATGTTCTTTGTCTTCAAGTTCACATCATCGCCGTTGTGTGTTGTTCCAAGTTCCGAAGAGCAAATCCTTCTAGACTCTTCTTTGTTTCTGTGAAAATTCGCCACTGTGCAGCGGCTGGCATATGTCCCTCCTCTAGTATGTTAGTAGATGCCCTAAGGGCATTGAAGGAGTGGACACCCAAGGGTTCTCTTTCCAAACGGATATTGCGCAAACGTTTTTTCAGCTTTTCCAATGCAACAGATTCATCTTCATCAATGTTACTAACGAATTTCATTATTTTTTAAAAAAGTTTTTAACATAAAACACACAATGGTTTCTCCATGTTCCTCAGCGAGTCACGAAGTGGTAAACAGATCGAGATAGCTAGCTTTAGCTTGCATACAAGATCATTTGGAGGACATTTAGTTGGCACGTTCTTCCTCAACAATATGAATTCATTAGCGAAGTTTTATTCTTCACGTACTACTTCTGATACTATACGCAGCACAATTCAACAATTCTATGCAGTGTCATAACTGGTAATGAACGACAATGGGTCTCCTATCCTGATCTAAAAAATAGAGGCAGGTTATTTTGTAGCAAAGTGCACAACTTGAAAATTGTTTGATTTAACTGTAAACAATATATTTCACGTAATCTGTTCATTCAAAAGAAGTATTTTTTGTGTGCAAAGATTGGGAAATAGGGGAAGAAGGTTTATTTAGGTGCAGTGGGGTGATTTAGGTGCAAGGAAAGTTTCTGAAATGATTTCTATTGGGTTACGTAACATTTTAGAAGTAAAAAACGACAACTCTCAATTGTATGTGTAAATCAGTTGAAATACGCAGGCGATGCGAATTTAAATCAATAGATCTTTAAAAAATGTAGAGCAGTTATTGCAATAGCGTTTCACAAGAATTTAAATTAGTGTCAAAAACAATCATTTGTAGATATTTTAACATGAAGTTACAATCTACAATATAATTAAAGATTTCATGAATATTGTTTGTAATGACAAGAGTTTTTCTTAGGTTTTGGTGACTACAACGTTCTAGGCTAATGTGACTTGTAGGCGAGATTCCTCCACTTTTGGGGCAGGTGTTTGGGTCGGTTTCCTTCATTTGATAGCAGTGGGTGAGATATATCTCTTATAGGAGTGGCCAATTATTAATCTTGTGACATTATTTAGCGGTTATTGTGTTAATGTGTTGTGGTATTATTTAGAGGTATGAATATTAGAGATTTAATTGTTAAATCTGTTATTGATTTCCATAGGATATGGTGTTTAAATGACCGATAATTGGGTCAACATTCAGAGATTAGTTTTTCGCAGCTAATATGTCTGCTTTTACACTTTCGTCAATTCGCGTATGGGAAGGAGCCCTTCTCAGTTAATGTAATTGAAAGAAAAAACTTCAACAAATCAGGAAATTGTATTGGAAGAGGTACAAATATTTGTATAATTCAATCGTTGAAAAATGTATTAGAAATATAGGGAGATCTGTTTTTTATATGGTTTTATGAGCGATGATTGTCCGTCATGATTATATGTTGGAAGGTTTCCAATTATTTAGAATAAACAAATGTGAAACAATATGTATTTAACTATTCAGTAAAAGTGATATCACCATATTTTTAACGCAATCTGTCACAGTGTTCACCACCTCTCTATCAAAACAAGTCCGTGAATATATAAAACAACTAATGGAGCTAAAACAGCACATCTTTCTCGCATTATTTCTAAATATGCTCATTTTCGAAAATTCAGAGAGTTCAGTGAAAATGAGACCGACATCTTTCTTTTAAGCATCCCTTCTTCTACCCATGGAAAATTTAAAGAAAAAAATTGGGAACGATTTTTGAGAAAAATTTTAACAATTTTTTAAATTGCCTATATTTCGCACCAAGTTACAAGAAAACTACTCCTATTTTCAAGAAACAGCCTCCTGGGTAATCTGTTGCAGAGATACAACGCGAAACGTGTTTTGCATGTTTTGTTTTTTTCTCAAGATCCATTGCGTGTATCAAGCTGAAAAAAATCAAGAGCGTATGTAACTGGTTTATGAAGTTGATTTTGTAGAATTCGTACAAATTTGAAAACTAGCTCGTAAGGTCACTCTTTTTCATATTTTTCTTTTTCAAATTTATCTTTTTCATGTACTGTGACGACAGGGACAGATTTATATATGATGCCGCCCTGGGCTCCATTAATTTTGTCGCCCCTTGAAAATTTATATTTATAAAAAAAGATAAGATTTATGTATATGTGTATATATGTATAATATGTATATATAAATTACATATTACTTAATATATAAAAAAGTTATTATATTGTCTTAATTAAGTTATATTTTATTCCTTTATATATATTTGCTATGTGTTCTTAAATTTTATACTTGATCAAATGAATTACATTAATCTTTAACAATATGAATTTCTTGTTTAAAACCCAAAATAATCATTAATTCATATGTGACGTAGCTCACAAGAAATATGTATATTGTTGATTTATTCCATCTATACAGATCGGGAATAAATATTTTGTACATATTAAAAAAATGTACTTGATTGGCCCCTGGCTAATGTCGTTTCTTTTGAAGCAAAAACTAATACCGAAACTGATTTGTCACTCTTTCATAAATGGGTTAATTTCAGGTTTTCTTTCAAACGAACATGGCATTAAAATTCAAAATGTTTTAATTTTCGGGAAACTTGCCACCCCGGACTATATCCCGTTCAGCCCATGTCTCAATCCGCCCTTGTGTGACATATCGAAATATGTATGTATACGACAAAATGTAATACGTTCGTCAAATTTCTTTGTCAAAGTTTTCTCGTCAAAGTTCAAAGAACTTCCACAAAGTTCTTCATCCAAGATATATGTCGAATATCTTTTACAGTGTAATGCCGGCCATTGGCATGCGAATGCAGACTCAGAACTGCAATTGCAATGTAAATTGACGGGCTCCTTTAGTCCTCTCATCCCCACTCCCTGGCGGCCTTCTGCGAACGACACGCAGCGGTGCAACTTTCGCCGGCTGCCAAGGTCAAGGGAAGGCCGCCAACTTCGACGCGACCACACGACGTTGCAAAAACCTGTTGCCAAAAAGCTGCAACAATGACGGACGCGACGGTAAGAGAATAACGCTATGCGTACAAAATTAATTTGGCCGTTAATTGGTTAAACACAAAATATTACCTTTGGAATCTAATTTAGATGAATCATTACTAGCCGTAATAAAATATAATTATTACTAGCAGTATTAAAATATAATTAAAAATAATACCGGCGGCACTAGCCGAATGCGTTTACTACGCTCCGTGAAGTCACGAAGGTTAAGCGCATTCGAGACTCGCGGGTTCGTGATTGGGTGACCGGCCAGGAACCCCGGGATCTAACGGCGTCGAGCCCCTAGCCGAAGGGATAAAGGGCACTGACTGACTGCGACGTGACGAGACTCGACAAATACAGTAATTATTCAATAACAGTAATGATAGAATTACTTGGTAACGGAGGATTACTCCAACAAAAGCGCTCAACAAGGGTTAAGAGACGCGTTGCGTCAACAACGATGCAAAAAATTTTTTAAAAAATCCTTTATTTCGCTGTTAGACGCACAGGCTTTGAGGTTGGCGACATTGCTATTTACACCTAGTAACATCCGCGCAGAAGCTAAGAAAAAACAGTATATTTGAAGTTTAAAGTTGTTAAAAACAGTATATTTCAAGTTGAATATCAGAATTAAAGTAGAAATAAAACGTGCAAATCAAATGTTTAAGTTACAAAAATAGAGTGGTAAAAAAAGAACTCAGTGGTACTATCTGCAGTAGACCAAATTTTCATGAAGTTCTAAACTAGGCTGAACAACTTTAGGTTGCCAAGTTCCTTGTTCCTTTTCTGATAAATGTCCATTAACAAATCAAGACAATTTTAAATGTTTCAATGTGAAAGTGCCCTTTTTATATATTAATATATTTTTACTGGTTAATGTTCATACCACTGAACATGAGAAATAGTAATGACGTTCATCTTTAATATTTCATAACATCGAGATGTTGAATCCAGGCCTTCTGAACCCTGTTAACTACTTTAAATTGCACTAAAATTTACAAATAATTTTCCAAGAATGATTTTGAAAAAAATTAATATGGAAAATAATCCGAATAAATGTTTTCCTTAAATATGTGACAATATCTACTACATAAGGAAGTGTGAATTTTTAGATTTCAAAACTCTTCAAAACGCCGAATTCGTAAACGTAAGAGAAAATCTCATCTCGATTAGGTTTTTGACCAGTTTCCCTGATCCATTGAGCAAATGTTGAGATGGACCCTTGATTTGATTCTGGACGTAAATGCAACTTCACTATGCGCACGTTTTGTTGAGCGTTCCTTTTGCTTGTAGTGGTAGGATTAGACCTGAGGGTGAGTTACTATATTGTTAGCAATGCAGAAAAATCAAATCTGCAGTTCGTTTACCGTTGCAAATAAGTTTTCTATAACTCGATCTAGTTTTTCAAATGGTGCCCATCTCTCTCTTACTATTATTATTATTATTATTATTATTATTATTATTATTATTATTATTATTAATTTATTAAAAATCTGTTTCAACTATTTATAGTTAAAATGTTGGGAAGGGATTCTGGAACTCAAGAAATCGTGCGCAGATCTTCTCTCACATATGTCACATACAGGTTTTACTGTTTTTTGACTAAATAAATACTAAATACTAAAAGCATTTATTTATTTATTTTACGTCAAAAAACAGTTAAAAACTGTGTATGACGTGCTATGGGGAAAAGTGAATTGTGTGCACATTTTCAAAATTCTGTGATCCCTACACTAAGTCATATACTACTTAAATTTTGAATTTTTGAAAGGAAGAAAAAAACCTCCCATGTAATAAAATCTATTTTCAAGGGTAAATAAGCAATAAATTTTGAATTTATTTTTTGAAGCATGATCATAACTAACCAACACACAAATATGTAATTACCCATATGAGTCCTAGCGCTGCTCATAAACTTTCTTTTCTTTCTCTAGGTGCCCCAGAGAAGATGGAATCTCATAGTTCATGCAGAACATTTGGAGCTGAAAATAAATAAATGTTTGTTGTGTGAATAAAGGCGAAAAGTGTGCCGGAAGATTATGGTTACTTGAGGTAAATAAAGAAAAGAATCATAATTAATAAAAAATGTGTGACCTATATGTTGTATAAACAACTTAAATACTTAAAAATAGATGGTGTTGAGATAAAAGAAGTTAAATTATAGAAAGGAGTTTGAAGAAAAATGAAAATAAAGTTTGTGTGGTCATTGTAAAGATGAGAATATTTAAAAAATATTAAAATGTGGATTTGTGATGTTCGTTATAGATTTAGATCCGCATAACTCCCTTAGGAAGAAAACTCCATTTTCACAAAATATGCCAGACTAACTCCTTTTATGCGAACGCAATTGAAATATACTTAAAAATTTTCTTCTACTAAATAAATAGTATATATACATTTATTAAGGAAAATATATATAACCAATTTAACACTAATTCTCACACTATGATAAAAACTGTTGACTGCAATACCGAGACTTTTTATTCTTCTCTTCTTCCTCCATTATTTTTTTAACAGAATTCTTTCTACTCTTTGCTTGTAATCATAGCATTATTGGGGGGAGGGGTCTTTGAGATCCATCGATGATATTTTTAAAGTTTTTCATAGTTTTACGAAGCTGAAGATCATTGATATTATTTATGATGTGCTTTTTGTTCAAAATATGATTCCATTTATCCCATGTATTGTTTTCTTTTATTGCAGCATCTTTGGCTGTGGCGCCCTAAAATTCAGGACTATTCTCTCGAAAACTGAACTTTAAAAGTACATTTTGGAAATATATGTAGCATTTCAAGTCTAGTATAATATAGTATAATACACTGCTGTGTTATGAAGATTCATTAACCTTTTTTGGCATACAAATGTAATTAATTTGGTCATTGTTTAATACAAATATTGTTCGGTAAAATTTATTATGTTTTCCATTTATAGATATTGAAACGGAACATGTTTTTGTTGAAATATGTTTGAATTCGTTTAACTGAGTAAATATATGTTATTAATTAATAATTCAATTTATTAAATTAGCTAACTTGCCTAATACTTGCATAAAATCAAAATTTAAGCTGTGAGCTTCAGAGCCCCTCCGCCTTTTAACTTTTTCGTATATGGGGTAATATACGTAGTACAGAGTAAGTTACGTAATGCTGCGCGAACAAACGGCGGATTTCCGGCAGAAAAAAATTCATTGCCGGGCCCTGGTAACGAAAAAATGGGTAAATCCAGTTGCTAAATTAAGAGAAAATAATCCTCTAACACGTGGCTTATCCAGAATTCCTGTTTTGTGGGTCCTTGATGTTGAAAGACCAATTGGAAGCAAAATGTCCGTCCGTCAACACTACTAGCGCCTAAACCATGCCGGCGATCTTTTCTAAACTGAAGAAATGCCTGTCCATCTGGCTCTAGTTGAAGCTTTGAAATTTTGAAAAACATTCTTTAAAATTTGGAGGTGCATTACATGAAGCCCCCTGAACATTTTCAACATTTTCTCAAGACTCCAAATTTGTTCTTTAAATGTATTGTAAGAAAGAAGTAAAATACACTTGCAGGTGGTATAGGTCCCATTTTCACGGTTAACTCTGTATTTTCGAAAATTGGAAAAGTTTGAATTTTCGTCAGCGTCTTCCTACAACAACAAAATTGAAGATAGAGATTTTTCCTTCAAATGAAATTTGTTGTCCATTATTACTTCTTTCATTAAGGTCATGTACATTTTTAGAAAATTTTAGTAGTTTTCTCGCAAATTGGCGTGATATATTTGCAGTTAAAAAAGCAAAAACAAGATTTTCTCAACGAAGGCTCCACAATTTTTCTTTAAACTTTTGGTAAAAATAGTGCTAAATTGACTCTATAAGATGACATACACGTCATATTACTCTATTCTTTGATTTTTACAAAAATGTAATTTTTTTTGTCTTGTCTCTCACGTCGCTCATATTTACATTACTGGCAATTTGACATTATTGTATTTACGTGTACATATGCTCTAAATAATGTCAAATAAAATTTCTCTAAAACTCAACAGTTTTTTGTGAAAATTAGTTCAAAATTCCGCATTTTCAAAAACGCTCTAATGCCATTTTCTCAAAAATGGCTCTAAATGTTTTCTTAAAACTTTTCCAATGTATAGTGCTAATTACACTGATGTGACGTAAAGTTTATTTTGATTTATTCTTTTGTTTTTTCAAAAAAATGCACAAATTGTAATTTTGAAATACCTCTCACGCCGTTAATATGCGCTTATCCATTGTTTTGTATACATTATTGCGTTTGTGAGTGGATATGTTTCATATGACTTTAAATGAAGTTTTTCGAAAATTCAATAGATCCCTGTGAAAAGAGCATCAAATTTCGCACTTACAGTAACGGTTAAATGCCATTTTCTTAAAAACGGCTCCAAGTTTTTATATGAAAATTGCCATTTAATTAAGGGTTTACTTTATTTTCTAAAAGTAATAGTTTGGTTCTCCAATTAAGAAACCGAAAAATTGAGAAAATGTTAAAAAAAAGGGCGGCGATAGATGGCAGTTGATCGGAGGATGGGGTAATACCGTAAATCCAGTCCACTCCAAGGAAATTAGAAAGCTTTACTACGAGAAATTTCTGTAGCACCTCTAGGTTGATAATGTTCGGGACCATTTCATGGTATTGCTAGGATTAAATCATTTCAATTTTAATAAAATTTGCAGGTGTGGAACTGCATAATGAAACATATGAAGAATTGAGTCATATGTGTTCAACATGTACGAGTGCCTCTTCATGGACTTGATGTCGCTTGCACAGGACAAACACTCCCAGAACTTGGAACTAGAAACACTAGAAACCTTGTAGAGAATGCTTTAAAATATAACAATAGAAATATGAACGATCCTGCAACAGTGGCTAGTCTCTTTAACCTACTTTCCGAGAATTGCTGCCGAGATCACTAAGAGTCTTCAGCCACAAAATTCAATATCAGACATTTCCCCAAAAATTGTAGACACGATGTTCGTTTCCGAAACTTCTTCCTATGAAATTCTCAAAATAATCGGTAAACTAAAATATAAATATTCGGTCGGTTTAGATGAATTTCCGGATTGTTTGTTCAAGACCTGTGCGCCTGCCAATATACACCCGTTAACTCACATACTTAATGCATCCTTATGTACTGGAACTTTTCCAGAAATTTTCAGAACAGCGAAGATTAAGCCGCTCTTCATAAAAGGTAACAGAAATGAAATTCAAAATAATCAGTTTATTTCTCTTCTGTCAGTTTTTTCAAAAATATTATAAGGCCTTTTTTACTTACGATTGGAATCCTTTCTCAGTAAACACAACGCGCTTTCAGATTCACAACATTGATTTCAAAAATCAAAATCTATGGAAACGGCCATATTTTCTTTTCTTAAAGATGTCGCCTCATCATTGGATCAAAACGAAGCACCTATTGGATTGTTTTTTATATCTTTCAAAAGCTTTCGACGTCATTAATCATGACATTTTACTTTCAAAGTTGCCTATTTCATTTTTTCTTGGATAATACAGCTAAGGGGTCTTAAAAATGATGCATTTTTAATTTTTGTTGAACTCTCTGAGTTTTCGGTAATCGCAAAATTTAGAAATAATGTAAGAAACTATGTGCTTTACTACCACCACTGATTTTTTATATTCTGGAAATGCACGAAAATTTCTTTTACAAATATTAGATGACGATAGAGTCCAATATTATGATGGAAATTCTTTTCCACCGTTTTTAGGGATATATTTTGAAAACTACAAAGATCAAATTGCATAGAATACTTTTCTTAATTATTGAGTCTGTCTGAAAGAGAACAAAAACAATGTAATGCATATCGTAGTGTAAGGAATGGTAATTATTAGTAATGCTCGTATAAATTTAAAAATTATTTTTTCCAGTAATTTCTCTTGATTTAAATGTTTGTAAAATATACATAAAATAAAATCATCAAAGCACTTTTAATTTTAATTGTACTAAAAATATGATCAGATTAGATTCTAATTTTTGTTGAATTACATAGAATTTATGATTGAATATATTTTTCTAAATTTTCAATGTTACACTGCCCTGGAAAAATAATGAAAATATTATTCTTTTTTCCGTAATATAATTTAATATTGTGAAAAATTAATTTAATTTTAATTATAATTTAATATTGAAAAGTCCCATATTAATTCAATTTTTTCTCTATTCTACAATTTGAATTCTCAATGTTTTAACTATTTTCTGTCAAGCAATTCGTAAACTTTAATTGACCAATTAGGTTTTCTCTCTTAAAAATTAATATGAAACAGAAATTGAAAAAATTGAATACCACAATTTTGTACGATCTTTTATTTCGTTAGCTTTATATTACCACCGTGCACTGTATTGAGCAACAATGCTGCGATGGATATTTGAGAAGTTCATTTTTGAACGTCGGCATGATGGAAAGATAAGATAAAGCTGTTTTCTTTACATTATGTTAATGTTACGATGCTCTTTACATTCAATAAATCGTCGTTTCATCAATGACTCGTAATGCGACATATTGGATGGCCTAGTTCTGAATGTTCAATTTATATGAGAAATTATTTTTGCTTGTCTGTATGGTGTACTAGAAATAATGCGAGAAAGTATGCGCTGCTGTGGCTTCACTACTTTCATAGTAGAGATAGACGGAGACGTAGACGTAGAGATAGACGTAGATGTAGGGATAGTCATAGACGTAGAGATAGACGGAGACGTAGAGATAGACGTAGAAGAAGTCTTAGAAGACAAAGAATACGAGAATACAAAAACGAGTTTCCGTTCACGGAAAATGAACTAAATAAGTGGAGGGCCTATTGAGATGCCGTTATCAGAGGACCGTGGTTGCACGTCTTCGGGAAGAGCACAGCGGTGTCATCGAGCCGGTCCTTGCGTATGGGCTGCGAGGATCAGTTTTATGTCTTCAAAAAATATCAAGAAGACGATAGTTTGCGTATGAGAAATCAGGATAAGCTGAGTGACGCGGAGGTGAAACAGGAATCCAAGTTGCAGACTGTTAGTTTGAACCGATAATTGTTCTTTGCGGTTGACTAGAGACGGTTTAAATACGCCATTTGTATTTTGTTCATTGAAAGCAGAAAAATTATATATTATTTTTGTAAAGTACTGTAATATGCGTAGTATCTTACTGATTACACCCTTCATGTTTTCTGAATAGCGCACACTTTTAAATAATCGACATTTATTGTCTCCCACATCATGTCTGTTATTGAGCAGTTTCACAATATTGCTTCCCAGCGATCTATTTGAATGATCTTCACCATCGTTTGGCTGATGACACCGGCCGTAAATGAGGACTAGCGGACAAGTGCGAGAACTCTTGCCTGTTAAATTCCACCCCATTCCCTGTCTTTCCATATTAAGAGAGGAATTTGTTATCGAAAAGTGTTCATTTGTTTAACAAATTTAAAAAGATTACTTGAGTGTACTTATAGAATTTAAAATTAAAGTAAGTAAAGGACAATGAAATTGATGTATGAAACAAATTATGAATGAAGGTTTATTCAGAATCATGTTCTTGGAACAATTCACAACTTCCTCAAAAACATTTGAAGTAATTATACAATCTTCCTTGAGAATTACCTTTTCACTTTTCTTGATAATTACAAAAATATTACAAAAGCGTTTTACTTTCGAGAAAGCTACGTAAAGTTGTCCATGCGAAAGTACAGAATTGGGCAAACGCAACCGTACTCTTCGGAATATTATTTAACTTTATTACCGAACTGAGAGGTACAACTGTATAATTTAATCGCGTAGAATATCAAGTAATTATTTTCATTCCCCATACAGTTGCAGATTCTGCACTTCTATGAACAGGTGGATTGTAATAGAATGTCCAAGAATATATTATCCTGTAGTTTACGGTATTATGAAGGGTTCTTTTAAGTCTCTGGCCTTAAAGTTTCAAGAGTTAAGGCTCTAAATAGCTTCGTTTAGGAGTTATTTAACTATATAGATTTAAGAATGCGACCGAATGTTGCCCATTGCATTTGACAAATATTTAGATGCGTTTGTTTCAACAAATCCTTCACATTAAAGTCAAAATGCAATTCATGCCTCCATGGAATTCTCTTTCTTTAGAGACCTCATTTATAAAGATAGTTTGCGTGTAAGAGTCGCAAAAGTTATGTATAAACTATTGAAATAATAAAGGAGACGATAGTGCAATAGTAACAGTACATTTGTATGCAATAGTAACAGAATGATCAACAATATCGCCAGATTCGTATTAATTCTCACAGATATATTTAATTATTGATATTTAGAATGTTATTCATTCAATATTTTCATGCGTTGCAGTTACTCCGACTTTTACGGCCCAAAATAATCAATGAAACGTTTTCCCTTCTCAGATTCAAATATTTCACCATATTGAAGTGTTTTGAATGAGTAATTTTACTGTTTATATTTATCTCACCACATCACATCTATAGACAAATAAAATTTAAAAAATCGTTTTAAATCATTCACATTTTAAAAAAAATGTAAATGTTCGCAATTGAAGATCTAATTTTGAAGAACAGATTTCATTCAGAGAAAAGATCTCTAACTTCAGTATTGTAATTGAAAGAAAACGCCGAAAAATTTTTAAACTTTTGCAATTTTCGAAAATTCAGATATTGCAACCAAACTAAGACCTTAGCCATTTGATTAAACATGCTTACGCTCTCCAAGAAGAAAGTTTAATAAAATAATTTGGGGCCTTTTTTGAGAAAAAATTGAAAATGTCCCAGGGGCTTCATGTAAAGTACCCGCAAAATTAAAATATCGGTTTCAAATTCAAGGGGTCGTGACATCGACCAGATCGGTTGGGGAATATCAATTTTGGAGGAAATCTTACTTACGGTTTAGCCTCTGGCGTTGTTCACAGGTTGACTGACGTTTTGCCATTAATCGATTGTGTTAAGGACCCACAAAATCTGGTTTGATTTCACAGTCTACTAGAAGTAATTTTCTACATTGAGGAACTAGACGTATGCACTTTTTCCATAACCAGGGCCCGCTTAATAAGAGTTTTTGCAGAAAAATTGCAGAAAATTTTTTTTCCAAAAAACCTCTCCAATGAAACAAAATTCTCCAATTTTAAAACAAAAAATATTCTCCAAATTAAGGACCAGCGACTTGAGCTGTCCCTGGTGATTGTATTGGCCAGCCCCTTAAATTCAAATAATTCAAATCAACTAATCATCGTCCATTGAGCAACTCGAAGCCCTATCTTCGTTTTTCTCATGTTTTCCTTTATCTACGTCTATCTTATATTTTTCTCTTTTTGTTATATAAAAATAAGAATTTATTTTTTATTTATAATAATTGAGAGAATAATATTTGTATCTCGACTCCGGATGAAAATAATATCCCCAAGCATATTCCTGTCCTTTTATGTCTCTCATTCCTTCCCCATAAAGAAAAATTCCTCATTTTGGGGAGAAAATTCTCCAATCAGGCATCCCTACTTCGCAGTAGTCCTCCATTGACGTCAGTTGTCCTCTAGTCCTCCTTTGTATTTTAAATGTCCACTTTGAAGTAAATTTTTAACTATGTGGTTTATGTTATCACGTGATTAACATCTGTTACATTGGATCGTTTATTGTTTAATTTAGAATAGAAAACATGAATATCCTTTTTCTGAACGCTGACACACCCACGCATGATAGTGTCTGTCTAGCGACTAAAACAAAAGACACTCAGACCATCTTCATCTGCATTTTGCAAACGAATCTGTTATCTTGAATCGGAAATAATAGAGAGAAGAAAGAAATACAGTTGATGTGGGTCAAAATTCAATATTTATAAAAAGAAATGTGTTGTGTGTTAATGCGTTTTTGTTTTTTTGCGCTTATCGAGTGTCCATCTTTTACATTAACATTGTTGGCAACTCTACCCCGCAGCATTGCATAATTGTCTTCAAACTACGTGTATAGTATGCGAAAAATAAAACTATTTACGAAGGCAAATCAGCTACAGATTTTGGCTATTATCCCTTATCATGCCTTTCATAACGGAACCGACTCAAGTGCTGCAAGAACATTGAGAACGATTTAAGTAATATATGTAATCATTCCTGTACAGAACTGTTTTATTGTTACTTCCATTTTATCTTTCTCCTACCAGACTCGAGTTTACATAGAGACAACCTATAAATTAGTTTAATTTGTATCAGGGTAGATTGCTTGTCTAATACGATAAATCTGAAAAGGGATGAGTTGAATAAAACCTCTTTGGTGTAGTTATTGCAGTCGGAATAATTTATAAATATTTATATTGATGTTTATCTTATTTTACAGTTCGAGGAAGTTGTGTTCCTGCATAAAGGCCCTGGAATTCAATCGGTGTACATCTAAGTCAGATGGTTTATGATCCTTCCAATCACTGAAGAATCTTGAAAGAGTAAGTTATATAAGAAGAGGACGAAATTCGCGCACAAGTCGTGTTCATGTGAGAAACATTTGCGAAACACTTTCTGAACTGGTTTGTAAAATTACGTTTGTAACACGTCGTGCGAAAAAAAAACAACTTGAAAGACAATGCGAAATGCCATTACTTCGTAATATTTCGCTCACTGTTAGAATGAAAAAAATGGGATTTACGCTCACGGAAAACAAGTACAGGAAACGTAGTTTCGCGCATGGCGTGTTGAAGAGCAAATATTTGTTTCGAGGGTTTAATAAAAGAACGGATTTGCAGCTCTGTTCTTATTGCAACTATTTGTACAAGAAAGGGAGATCGATCTGATGCAAGTGGCATCTTGGAATGTTGAACACAACGTCCTGCGAGTTCTCCCGGGGGTTCTTTGGGGAGTAAGTGATCTTTTATGATTGATTATATCGGAAAAGTTGATGAAAAATATAATTATTCGTGTCAAACTTTGGTTTGTGAGCAGAACATTGATATTTGTGAAATTAGCCAATTTTTATTTAGAACAATGATCAATTTGCCATTTATTTTAATTATTTTTAATAATGTATATTATTATATACATAGAAAATACTATGTTGGAAGCAATTAAAATGCATGGAACGTAGTAAAAATAAATACCAAGATGCATTTAGAAGTGTTTTATTTTAGAGATTTGTTTTAGAGATGTAGGGGTAATCGCTTTTACAAATTATCCCCCAAATATAGTCTCCCTTCATTTTCTGATTATACTGTCTCTCATACCGGCTTAAAATGTAGAATATCCTGATGAAGCGCACCTCTTGTTTGTCCGAGTAAGCTCTCACAATCCCCTCGTATGTACCAATATGAGCATCAGGCATATGAGAATCTTGTTTGGCCAAAACATGTTTCTCATTGAGGGAACATTCCCGTACATTGCGGATATTTATCATTGTAACACATGACGTAGGAATCATATCCATCAGGTGTCAATACGAACAACTCATTACAAAACCACACATGTAATAAATGTATTACATTAATGTCTTCTGGGTATGTATTGTAAAATAATCGATTAAAATCGATACATTAGATTACGTGCCAAGTAAAATCGTTTCTGTACCATTGGAGACTATTATGGCCATCAAAAACGAACCTAGTATTTATTTTAACATAAGTTCATTAATTACCATTAGCACTGTATAATTCTAAAAGACTAAATATGACTGTACCGCAGCTTCTGGACCAAGGACTTTCCACCTCTGTAAGGTTTTCGTCCAATTTTCGTGATTCTTTGAGCAAATGCTGAGATGACTTCTTGTTCTGCGTCTGGACACAAATGTAGCTTCACTATATGTGTACGTTTTCTTCACATCTTTCGAGAATGTAGACATACGAATAATTGTTTACCATTTTATCGTCAGAAAGTCAACTCCTTCACGTAAATCTCTAGAGATAATAGCCCAAATCTGTATCTGATTTGTCTTTGCAAATAGTTTTATTACACGGGAGCGAATATTTTCGTATCAATTCTTGCTGAAAACGCTCATTGCTACCAGAATTCATAATATAACTTAATATGTATATGACATCACAGAGCACAAGAAATTGTGCACGTATTGTACTCCATCCAAAATTGTACGTCACATAGTTTTTAACTATTTTTGGCGATAAATAAATAAATTAAATATCTGGGTCGCTAATGTTTTGAGGGCTGACAGCCGTTTTATTAAACACGACAATGACAGAAGCTTCCCACGTGAATCACAATTTATGAGGGGTCTGTGTAGCTAATTATGCTGAAGCAAGGATCAGCATGCCATCCAGAGATACATAAAAAATGAAAATGGATTTTTTATTATTATTATTATTATTATTATTATTATTATTATTATTATTAGTACACGATTTTAATAGCGTCAAAGACTTTTGACATACTAAGAAAACACATTTCTAATTCAGTGCAACAAATATGGCATTTGTAAGGGGGATGACGGAGTCACAGGATAGTCACAGGATTCTGAAGATATTCCATTCTGAAGGCATTATATATGTTGACAAAGTAGTTGCGTCTGGAGTTGAAACACTTATTCAGAATTTATGAAAATCCTGGCATTAGAGATACAGGGCTGCAATTCATAGGGTTGTGAGTATTGTCTTCTTCAAGCAATGACTTAACTTTTGCTCTTTTGAATTGTTATGGAAAGATTCTTCTTAAAGTGAAATTGCAAATATGAAAGTCTACTTGGAAGTCCTTTGATAAGAAAATTTAGAATGTTGACGTGTTCTTCTTGAGAATTTGTTCTCCTAACGATTTGGAAAATTTCGGAAGGTGTTTCAAACTAATGAAATAATTCGTGATATACTATGTTTGGTTTTACGTTGAAAGATTTACCTCCGATTTCTTCATAAGATGTCTCTGATTGTCTAGATAGCATTTCCTCTTACAAATATTTGTTTTGGTAGTTAATTTATACATTCTCTTTGGTATTTATGAGTAGGTGTTGAAGTATTTTTTAATGATGAATTACATCCCTTTGTGCATTACCTACCTACTTCACATCTGTCGTTATGTCTCCTTAGATTGATAATTAAATAATGTTTTGCGTTCTACAATGAAGTCAGAATTACATTTCTTATGTTTTCTTTGCTTGTACTTCAATGTCTTCCACACTGACATGATTCGCTTCTCTTATCTTGAAACCGGGATCAGTAGCTCATCAACTGATGTCACTGTAGCGCCTCTGACCGGGAGGTCCTAGGTTCCCACTCCCCACGGCGGCAGGATTTTCGATACTAGCTTTTCAGCTCGGTCGAATTCAATCGCTGTCTGGAGGAGAATTCTAGCGGCCAGCTGCTCTGATCGGTAGTTTTCCGTGGTTTCTCCGATCAACACCAGCCGAATGCCGGAGAAGTACCCAACCAAACAGGCCAAGAACCGCGCGCGATCTTCCCTTCCTCTTCCTTGTCCTATCCTCTTCCCTTACACACACACACACACACACACTTACACTAACATGCACTATACTACTACATATTCCGGGAAACCTGTCGGGAGCTCAGAGCTTGTCCCGGCTGGGGTAGTGCCCCGCTAGTGGGAGAGTCCTGGTTAGGGGGAAACCCTACAAGCCGACGGTAGGTCGGCGCCAGATCTCGCCATCCAGCGGGGGAAGATCACCGCCAACTCCCGGAGAAAAAACATGAACTACATTTACGGGACTAATGACCTAGCTGTTGACACACCCGGAATAACTAACCAAACGACTTATCTTGAATATTTATAAGCTACTGTGGAGAAGGGGCATTAAAATATCTTGCATATTGCGACCTATCGGCCGGCTAAGTTACCCCTTGTCTGTGCACAGCGATTCCGACCGGGTAGTCCCGGATTTTCGACACGAGCTAGGTAGCTACGTCGAATTCAGCCGCTCTCTGAAGAAGAATTCTAGCGGTCGGCTGCTTCGATCGGTTCAATGAATCGGTTCCCAACTTAGATAATCGAAATCCATGCTTCCGACTCCAGCAGGTATATCCACGAGTAATTAGTGCGGAGACTATATTGTGACTCTGCTGCCATGTTGCCTTCAGCTTACGTACTGCGCGATTGGTCATATTGTTCCGTTCTTAGAGACTTCGCAAATATTAATTATTCGAATAATATCGACTGAGTTAGCTCAGAGCTAGCATTACCTTAGTCTGTGCCACGACACGGCAGGGGATGTGCTACGGTACGAGCCCCAACGGGGCCGAATTTCCGTTCTTATCGACACACTTTGAATTCAGTCGCTGTCTGGAGAAGAATTCTAGCGGCTGGTTGCTTTGATCGGTAGTATCCCGTGGTTTCTGCGATCAACACAAGGCGAATGCCGGAGCAGTATACTTACAAACGGGCCACGGACCACCCGTGATTTTTCCTTCCTTCTCTTTGTCCTATCATCACACCGTACACTTGCATTACATGCACTGCACTCTCACACGTGCGGTGAGCTTCGAGCTTCTGCCGGCTGGGGTGAGATACCTGGAGCCGGAAATTTCTCGCAGCCAATGGCGCCAGATCTCACCGTCCAGCGGGAAAGGAATATTTCTTTTCTCTGTGTGTTTTTGAAGACGATATCTGATAAACTGTTGTTACACATTACCGATACATTAATAACCTCACAATTTTATACAAGGAACAGTTTTCTTTCATTGAAGAATGTCCGCCTAACTTCTTTGAAGTAAGCTGTATCAAAATGACGCCCCATCGTGGAGCCACAAAACGATGATGCACAGTCACACGTATAGGAGGGCATTTTGTAATTTCTTTGGTTAATGGAATTGTATCGTGTTTCTTTTTCTATTGGATGTACTTAGTGTCAGCATTATTTTCCCAACTTAGATCATCAAGGACCATGCTTCCGACTTGTTGCTGACCTTTTCTACCGCCAAATGTGCCTCTGTCGAATACACTTCGAATATGAGCAACTTTGTTCTTTCAGAAATGGTGTGATGTATATTTATCAATAATATTATTTCATTGTACGTCACATCGGTGATTCAGTCCAGGAGACGTAGAAGATAAGCTATTTACACTTTACATTCATTACAATTACTTTTTCATTTATGGGTTCTATGTACGTAGCTACATTACTTCAGTATTGAAGTTAAGTAAGCTTAATTATTTATCTTTTTTAAGAAAGCTCTGTCATCATGGTGTCCTGTTTCGGGGCTACACGACGAGGATGCATTCTTTAAAGGCACTCCTACAGCAGGGCGTTGTGCAAGTTTATTCTTTAACCGAAATTCATCAGGTTTCTTCTAAATGATGTAGTGAGATTATTACAAGTATTTTCCCACCGATGATTATCAATGACCAATCTCTCATTCTAGCAGGCTATGTACGTCAGTGAAAAGTTTAATCCTTATCATTGTCGTGTTAATCTTCTGTGCAACTCGAAAATGGGTTAGATTGTCCCTTTCAGAAAAGTTTTTATGAATAGGGATCAATTATATTAATTATTGTATTTTACGTCAATAAGGCAATTCACTCTTGGGTATGTAGGAGATAACATATTGAACCGTATCTAACTTCGACCTATTTATAATCAAACTGAATGTGACTGTCTTTCCCCTTTCACTGCTTTACTATCGTTACTTTTGTCGAAATGATAGAGACATGATCAGTTTTATTTTGCAGGTCCGATAGGCCGCCTATACAGGATCACGGCAGTGCAATTTTACGTATACAATTATTTATAAGTTCCGATGTGGTATCTGAAAAACTCCCTGTACTCTGAAATAAATGATACTTACTTTGGAAACAACATATGCTATTGTATTCTGTGAACATGTACATGGATACAGCGTATAAAAGTTGACAAACATATTCCAAACCCAACAACTTTAACAAAATTTTATTCTGAATCCTTCATTGTTTTACATCTTATATTTCCCTCCTTGAATACATGCATGGCCATGGACTTCTTTCAAAATAATTAATTAATTCTTAAAATTAAACAAGAATTGATTTCCCTACATTATCTCAATTTTGAAGAGACTTCCCCGTTGTTTAGTTTCCTTTTGTAGCAGGGCAGCACTCTTGACCGTCGCTCCCGGTTGTTTTCATCTACATCTTGCTGTTTAATCCTCACAAAAATGCCCGTGTTTTATATGCGCTGTTTTTAGAATATTGCGCAACTAGCACATAAACACGATTCTACTGCGCATCTCATTCGATAACTTGAATATTATCTAAATTCTCATTGGTCACTGGTCTTATGCTTTTCATCTATCTATTCCTTGGTTCTTGTCGAAACATTTTCTTAAAATATTTTCATTACCCCCACGGAATTTGCTCAGGTGTCCATTATGTTGCTTAAATCTGACACAATATTGTTTATTTTCCCTGTTGTCGTTTACATGCACATTCTCTTATATTACTGTTTACATGTTCAAGTATTTGCATTCGCTCCTGTCTCCATTGTTGTTATCGTCTTTACTTTCGTTTACGAATTACTTTGTTTATACTTATCGTTTCTTTTAATGATCCATTACAATATATCACAGAGACTTTTTTAGTTGTGATGCTATACATTTCATCATTAAATTAATTATTTCACATTCAAATAGCACACATATAGCAAGAAGTTATCTAGATTTTTGCTTTTATAAATTTTATCCGTTTTTTTCTACACGATGTAGGTACAGTGTTATATGATTTTCCCAGCGACGATCATCAACGATCATGCTCCCAATTGGTGGTAGGATATCTACGTTATAGTAATTGTTTAATTACTGTGTTATACACACAGCTACATTTCTTCATTAGTTAAGTTATCTAGCGGTTTTAATGTAAGCTGAATCATAATTGCGCCTCATTTTGGAGGCTATTTAGGACGACGATGTGTACCTTAAATGGCGCAGTATCAGGAGGGTTTTTTACAAGTTCTCAGACACACATTATTTTAGAAGCTGTACTTAACCAGGGGAACGTTATGTCCATAATGTTATAAATATTTTCTCAATTTAGATCATCGAAGTCCATGCTTCCGCCTCCTGCAGGTATATCCACGAGTAATTAGTGCGGAGACTAATTGTGACTTTGCTGCCATGTTGTCTTCAGCTTACGTACTGCGCGATTGGTTATATTTTTCCGTTCTTAGAGACTTCGCAAATATTAATTATTCGAATAATATCGACTGAGTTAGCTCAGAGCTAGCATTATCTTGGTTTGTACCATGACACGGCAGGGGATGTGCTATGGTACGAGCCCCAACGGGGCCGAATTTCCGTTCTTATGGACACACTTTGAATTCAGTCGCTGTCTGGAGAAGAATTCTAGCGGCCGGTTGCTCTGATCGGTAGTATCCCGTGGATTCTGCGATCAACACAAGGCGAATGCCGGAGCAGTATACTTACAAACGGGCCACGGACCACCCGTGATTTTTCCTTCCTTCTCTTTGTCCTATCATCACCCCGTACACTTGCATTACATGCACTGCACTCTCACACGTGCGGTGAGCTTCGAGCTTCTGCCGGCTGGGGCGAGATAGCTGGAGCCGGAAATTTCTCGCAGCCAATGGCGCCAGATCTCACCGTCCAGCGGGAAAGGAATATTTCTTTTCTCTGTGTGTTTTTGAAGACGATATCTGATAAACTGTTGTTACACATTACCGATACATTAATAACCTCACAATTTTATACAAGGAACAGTTTTCTTTCATGGAAGAATGCCCGCCTAACTTCTTTGAAGTAAGCTGTATCAAAATGACGCCCCATCGTGGAGCCACAAAACGATGATGCACAGTCACACGTATAGGAGGGCATTTTGTAATTTCTTTGGTTAATGGAATTGTATCGTGTTTCTTTTTCTATTGGATGTACTTAGTGTCAGCATTATTTTCCCAACTTAGATCATCAAGGACCATGCTTCCGACTTGTTGCTGACCTTTTCTACCGCCAAATGTGCCTCTGTCGAATACACTTCGAATATGAGCAACTTTGTTCTTTCAGAAATGGTGTGATGTATATTTATCAATAATATTATTTTATTGTACGTCACATCGGTGATTCAGTCCAGGAGACGTAGAAGATAAGCTATTTACACTTTACATTCATTACAATTACTTTTTCATTTATGGGTTCTATGTACGTAGCTACATTACTTCAGTATTGAAGTTAAGTAAGCTTAATTATTTATCTTTTTTAAGAAAGCTCTGTCATCATGGTGTCCTGTTTCGGGGCTACACGACGAGGATGCATTCTTTAAAGGCACTCCTACAGCAGGGCGTTGTGCAAGTTTATTCTTTAACCGAAATTCATCAGGTTTCTTCCAAATGATGTAGTGAGATTATTACAAGTATTTTCCCACCGATGATTATCAATGACCAATCTCTTATTCTAGCAGGCTATGTACGTCAGTGAAAAGTTTAATCCTTATCTTTGTCGTGTTAATCTTCTGTGCAACTCGAAAATGGGTTAGATTGTTCCTTTCAGAAAAGTTTTTATGAATAGGGATCAATTATATTAATTATTGTATTTTACGTCAATAAGGCAATTCACTCTTGGGTATGTAGGAGATAACATATTGAACCGTATCTAACTTCGACCTATTTATAATCAAACTGAATGTGACTGTCTTTCCCCTTTCACTGCTTTACTATCGTTACTTTTGTCGAAATGATAGAGACATGATCAGTTTTATTTTGCAGGTCCGATAGGCCGCCTATACAGGATCACGGCAGTGCAATTTTACGTATACAATTATTTATAAGTTCCAATGTGGTATCTGAATAACTCCGTGTACTTAGAAATAAATGATACTTACTTTGGAAACAACATATGCTATTGTATTCTGTGAACATGTACATGGATACAGCGTATAAAAGTTGACAAACATATTCCAAACCCAACAACTTTAACAAAATTTTATTCTGAATCCTTCATTGTTTTACATCTTATATTTCCCTCCTTGAATACATGCATGGCCATGGACTTCTTTCAAAATAATTAATTAATTCTTAAAATTAAACAAGAATTGATTTCCCTACATTATCTGAATTTTGAAGAGACTTTTCCGTGGTTTAGTTTCCTTTTGCAGCAGGGCAGCACTCTTGACCGTCGCTCCCGGTTCTTTTCATCTACATCTTGCTGTTTAATCCTCACAAAAATGCCCGTGTTTTATATGCGCTGTTTTTAGAATATTGCGCAACTAGCACATAAACACGATTCTACTGCGCATCTCATTCGATAACTTGAATATTATCTAAATTCTCATTGGTCACTGGTCGTATGCTTTTCATCTATCTATTCCTTGGTTCTTGTCGAAACATTTTCTTAAAATATTTTCATTACCCCCACGGAATTTGCTAAGGTGTCCATTATGTTACTTAAATCTGACACAATATTGTTTATTTTCCCTGTTGTTGTTTACATGCACATTCTCTTATATTACTGTTTACATGTTCAAGTCTTTGCATTCGCTCCTGTCTCCATTGTTGATATCGTCGTATTTACTTTCGTTTACGAATTACTTTGTTTATACTTATCGTTTCTTGTAATGATCCATTACAATATATCACAGAGACTTTTTTAGTTGTGATGCTATACATTTCATCATTAAATTAATTATTTCACATTCAAATAGCACACATATAGCAAGAAGTTTTCTAGTTTTTTGCTTTTATAAATTTTATCCGTTTTTTTCTACACGATGTAGGTACAGTGTTATATGATTTTCCCAGCGACGATCATCAACGATCATGCTCCCAATTGGTGGTAGGATATCTACGTTATAGTAATTGTTTAATTACTATGTTATACACACAGCTACATTTCTTCATTAGTTAAGTTATCTAGCGGTTTTAAAGTAAGCTGAATCATAATTGCGCCTCATTTTGGAGGCTATTTAGGACGACGATGTGTACCTTAAATGGCGCAGTATCAGGAGGGTTTTTTACAAGTTCTCAGACACACATTATTTTAGAAGCTGTACTTAACCAGGGGAACGTTATGTCCATAATGTTATAAATATTTTCTCAATTTAGATCATCGAAGTCCATGCTTCCGCCTCCTGCAGGTATATCCACGAGTAATTAGTGCGGAGACTAATTGTGACTTTGCTGCCATGTTGTCTTCAGCTTACGTACTGCGCGATTGGTCATATTTTTCCGTTCTTAGAGACTTCGCAAATATTAATTATTCGAATAATATCGACTGAGTTAGCTCAGAGCTAGCATTATCTTTCTTTGTACCACGACACGGCAGGGGATGTGCTACGGTACGAGCCCCAACGGGGCCGAATTTCCGTTCTTATGGACACACTTTGAATTCAGTCGCTGTCTGGAGAAGAATTCTAGCGGCCGGTTGCTCTGATCGGTAGTATCCCGTGGTTTCTGCGATCAACACAAGGCGAATGCCGGAGCAGTATACTTACAAACTGGTCACGGACCACCCGTGATTTTTCCTTCCTTCTCTTTGTCCTATCATCACCCCGTACACTTGCATTACATGCACTGCACTCTCACACGTGCGGTGAGCTTCGAGCTTCTGCCGGCTGGGGCGAGATACCTGGAGCCGGAAATTTCTCGCAGCCAATGTGTAGGTCGGCGCCAGATCTCACCGTCCAGCGGGAAAGGAATATTTCTTTTCTCTGTGTGTTTTTGAAGACGATATCTGATAAACTGTTGTTACACATTACCGATACATTAATAACCTCACAATTTTATACAAGGAACAGTTTTCTTTCGTGGAAGAATGCCCGCCTAACTTCTTTGAAGTAAGCTGTATCAAAATGACGCCCCATCGTAGAGCCACAAAACGACGATGCCCAGTCACACGTATAGGAGGCGATTTTCTAATTTGTTTCGTTAATGGAATTGTATTGTGTTTCTTTTTCTATTGGATGTACATAGTGTCAGCCGTATTTTCCAACTTAGATCATCAAGGACCATGCTTCCGACTTGTTGCTGACCTTTTCTACTGCCAAATGTGCCTCTGCCGAATACACTTCGAATATGAGCAACTTTGTTCTTTCAAAAATGGTGTGATGTATATGTATGAATAATATTATTTTACTGTACATCAACATCGACGATTCAGTCCAGGAGACGTAGAAGATAAGCTATTTACACTTTAGATACATTATAATTACTTATTCATTTAGGGATTCCATGTACGTAGCTACATTTCTTCAGTATTGAAGTCAAGTATATTATTGATCATTTGTAAAGAAAGCTCTATCATAATAGTGCCCTATTTCCGAAGCTACAGGGCCAGGAAGCATTCTTTAAATGGCACACCTACAGCACGGCGTTTTGCAAGTTTATTCTTTAACCAAAATTCATCAGGTTTCTTCTAAATGATGTAGTGACATTATTACAGGTATTTTCCCGTCAAAGATCAACGATCATTCTCCAATTTGCTAGCAAGTTATGTACGTCAGTGAAAAGATTAAGAGTAATCTTTCTCGAGTTAATTTTTGTGCAACTTCAAAATGGGTCATATTGATCCTTTCAGAAAAGTTGTGAAGATGAATACGAATAAATTATATTAATTATTGTACGCCAATAACACACTTCACTCTAAGGAAAGTAGAAGATAAGCTATTTCCATATTACATACATCACATTGACGTTTTTTAATTGCAATGCTATCATACAGTTTCATTTTGTCATTATCGAAGTCATCTAGCACTTTTAAATTAAGCTCTATTACAGTAGTGCCCTATTTCGGAGGCTAAAAACGAGGTTGCCTTGTTTAAATGGTACACCTAAAGTAGCAGATTTTGTAATTTATTTTACTTCCCCGAATTTTGTCATTTTTCTTCTACATGATACTCGTATAGTTTGATTATTATAAATATTTTCCTGACAGAGATCATCAACGGCCATGTTCGCACTAGGCAACAGGATATCTAGATCAATGAAGATATTAATTCCACCTTCCCTCGAGTTAATCTTCTGTGCAACTCGAAAAATGGTCGTATTATTCCTTTCAGAAAATTTGTGATGAATATGTATCGATGATATGACAATATTGTTCATCTACAACGCAAGTCGCTTTAGGAGATAATCTAATTACGTTTTACGTACATGCATTTCCTTTTTTTTATTGTGGTGCTATACACAGAGCTAGATTTCTTCATTACCGAAGTCATCTAGCTCTTTTAAAGTAAGCTCTAACATAATGATGCCCTATTTCGGAGGCTACAGGAGAAAGATGCCTTCTTTAAATAGCACACTTACAACATGACGTGTTCAACGTTTTTGCTTATCCGAATTTTATCAGTTTTCTTCTACATGATGTAGTCCGATTGTTGTATTTTCCCGACATACTTGCAGATAATCAGGGATCATGCTCCTAATTTTGAGCAGGATATCTACGTCATCGCGAGGACTAATTCCACTGTCCCTCGAGTTAATCTTCTGTGCATGTCGATTATGGTCATATTGTTCCTTTCAAAAAAGTTGTGATGAATACGGATGTTAATTATTTATTGTACGTCAACCCAATTGACTCTAGAGAATGTACGATATAAGCTATTTACACATCAAATATATTAAATACACATTTTTTAATTGCGGTGCTAAACATAGACCTACATTGCTTCATTGACGAAGTCATCTACCTCTTTTAAAGTAAGCTCTATCGGAATGATGCCTTATTTCGGAGGCTACTATACGAGGAATTCTTTAAATAGCACATCTATAGCAGGGCTTTTTGGAAGTTCTCAGGTACAAATTTTAGAAGCTCCACCTAAGCGATGTACTTAGTGTTATAAGTTTTTCCCAACTTAGATCATCGAAGTCCATGGTTCCAACTCCTGCTGGGGTATCTATTTAGTGCGGAGACTAATGGTGTCTCTGCCGCCATTTTACCTTCTGGTCGGCTTGATCGCACGAACTGTGCGATTGGCGAATTGTTCTTTTCTTAGAGAGATCTTTCTCAGAAATAGTAGATAGTGATTAATTTGAATAATATCGACTGAGTGAGCTCAGAACGAGTTGTCTCTGGATCGACACGGTCAGGGAGGTGCTAGGATTCAAAATCCGAAGAGGGAGTTTTTTCTACTCGATATTTCAAATTCAGGCGCTGTACGGAGAATTAATTCTGACAGCCGGCTACTCTTTTCGGAAGATCTGTGATTTCTCTCGTTAATACCAGGCGAATGTCGAAGCAGCACCTTAACAAACGGGCCACGGTTATCGCGAGATCTTTCCGTCCTCTTCCTTCTACCCTCACTCCTTAATCGCACACAATCTCAATCGCTGTTGCTGAGATAGGTCCACACCCTTTTATAATACCCCATGTTATGCTCTGTTTATATTACTCTCTGTACCCATCTCCGCAAAATAAAAGAATTTTGCTGGTCGCAGCTGTAACAGGTTTTTTTCAGTACGATTGCGACGTACGATATCAAATAACATGACAGAAATAAACTAGTTTTGCACAATATTACTTTTAAAATATTAACAAATCAAATATATTTTTCTTATTTTTATGACTTATCCACTATAGATGAAAAACTTTATAGTTCAATTAAAAATCAAAGACAGTTAAATGTCTCTCCAAAACTAAAAGAATTACCAACAATCCATCGCATATGACTTGCCTCGTGATTCAGTATTGTTGGGCGAGAACTGCATCTCGATATTATTATCCGTTTAAACGTTATGAGGGATAGCCATGTTGGAAATATATGGGTGGGTTCCTCCGGTGCACCGATTTTAGCTGGTTCTGCGCATCACCAGTTTGCGTCACGAACCACGTGACCACAGCACGGAAATGACAAACAAGCCGCTGGCCGCCATGTTGCATGGAGAGAGAGAAGCGTTGAGAAATATTTTGAAAGTAGTACAAAGTAACAATTTTCAACAGTAACCAACCAAAACTAACTGGAAGGTGGACAAGATGCAATATTTCAAACAAATGCTTCATAAATCTGTTTCAATGTCTGGTAACAAAGTGATTATTTTGGTATCTATCTGGCTGCATTTAAAATTCCCGCTAATATTGTGACGCAGACTGGTGTCTGAAGCTCATTGGCTGAATTCGGATATGATGCGTAAGAGCTCCCCTGGGGATAGCCAATCTTGTGAAACGAATGCGAGTTGTTTCTACGTGTCACTCGCCCATGGTAGAAAGAGATGGGTGGGCTACTCTAGCGCACCGATTTTTCTCGTTCTGCGCACCACCCATTTGCGTCACGAACCACGTGGCCACAGCACGAGCACTTCGTTTGAAAAGCCAGACCTGACGCTGGCCGCCATGTTGCATGGAGAGCGAGAAGTGTTGAGAAACATTTTGAAAGTGGCATAAAGCGACAATTTTCAACGGTGATTGACCGAAAATAAAACGATGAAGGTGTACAAGATGCAATCTTTAAAAGAAATGTTTCGTATATGTGTTTCAATCTCTTGTAAAAGGAGATAGTTTTGACGTCTGGCAACATTTAAAATTCCCGCTAATATTGACCCAAACTGATCCCTGAAGCTCATTGGCCGAAGGATATGATGCGCAAGAGCTCGTCCATCTCTTTCCATCATGCACTCACCCCCCCCCCCACCCATTTAGTTTAATTCTCATAAAAACCGCTCACATGACTGAACAGACTACAAGAAGTTCGGAAATCGGATAGAAGAATGCAAATAGGCAGGTGTTTTGGACATTAGTAGATTGTACTCCTCTGGAATTGTATTACATCCCATTAAATCAAATTAATGGAAAGTCCAAAAAATTGTTCGCCTAAAACCTTCAACTGATTCTGCTCAAACAGAATGGTTTAGTCGTTCTTTATGGCCAAACAGTAGGCGGCGTTTCTTAAGTCAAAAAGCAACCGTATAATTCCTTAAACATGTGCCCGATAACGAAGTGAAATATTTACAGAGAATATTACAAATAACGCCAAATACAAGAAATACTACAAAAGAACTATAGATAAAATCGATTCAATTAGCTATTATTCACGGAACTAACAACTGTGTGTTCGTTGTAACTACTTTCTCTGTCACTAAGCAGCAATTAGTTACGCTGGATAACTTATTATAATTTAATGAATAAAATTTAGAAACTGATTCGGTTCAACCAGGATCGTGTAATCGTTTTAACGTTAAAATACAGTATGCTTTGTATCCATAACCATAGATCCATTATATTGTAGAAAATTAATATTGTTAATATAAAATGTAAAATACTATTAATATAAAATGTATTTATTTAGTCGCTAATAATTTAGACGTTATACGACTCAAAATAAAATTAATAAAAAATTAATAACATGTGATAACATGAGTAACCTGTGAACATCAAGTGATAACTAATGGTTTGAAGTGATTAATAACCTTTAGAAGTTAGATATTATTTATAATAACTTCTTGTCCTACTCAAACTGGCATAATGGCTGTGGGTAAATACGGGAGGGGGATCGGCTCAGTTTAGCACAGAGCAAACAATGCCACGGTCTCTGATACGACTCTTGCGTGGAGGTCGCACGGAAAATGAGCCACAGATTTAGGCTATTTTCCATTATCGTATCCCACGTGAATCTATCTTATCCTTACTGCTGCGAGAACATGGAGTCCTAATATTTGAATTACTACAGACCCCACTTAGCCCAACAAAACATGATCAGACTGTGAAGTTACATTTCTGCCAAGAAGCAAAACAAGACTTCAATTCAGCATTTGCACAAATTATCAGGGAAACTGAACGAAAAACCTGGTCGAGATGGAGGTCATTGACCCGACGGGATCAGATGAGAATCGTTGAGAAAGAATGATCGAGATGAGAGTTATGATATGAACCTCATTCAAAGCAAATAAAAAATGTATTTGCGTCTTATTCAAATGAACCACTTTAAGCTATTTCTGTTCCATCGAGAGACGAATTCTAATGACGAAGGCTGGCCCACTGGTTCCGTTCTTTCTCTGTGTGTTCTCTGGAACTCGAATGACTGCTGTATCTAAAAAGACCATTTTCGTTTTGCTGCTCTAATTTTAATAAATTAGTACTTCACATGTGGAAAACAAAAGAATTTCATTCATAAAGACATTAAAAGCTTTCTTAATTGAAAATACCCATGCAGTCCAAAAGAACTTCTATAAAAATAATATCTAAGTATTTTATTTATTAAGTATTCATGTATTATAATTGTATCTAAATGTAAATATGAAAAGTTCAATAACAATACTGTATATAATTTACTGTGTATCTTCATGCATTATATGTATAATAAAGATTTTATTATAATTTTTGTTATTATTATTATTATTATCACTTTATCATTAAAATTTCACATTCGTCCGGAATTTGGGATTATATTAAGAAATTATTATTATTATTATTATTATTATTATTATTATTATTATTATTATTATTATTATTATTATTATTGTGACATTCCCATTCTCTTTCATTATCTACTCCCTATTATTATATCTCCTTATTTATTTATCTCATGAATTAATTATACATTTGGCTAGCTCGTTTATTATAAAAATGGGCGTTATGATACTGTATTGGGAACATTCTGTAAACACTAGTTTTTTCGTAAGTACTAGCTTCAATAGATTTTGTAGATAGCATATCTTCTCATTCTTGTATTGAATCTTACTTTCTAATTTTCGAATACACATCAATCTTACACTTTTAGGTGCTTGTTGCTCTTATCTGAGTTTTCTTGAATTTATTCCAATTTGATCACGTACATTAAAACACGTTCGTGACATGGCTACTGCTCGATCATTTTACTCTCTATACTGTCAAAGCCGACCTTCTCAAAGTCTTCACATACATAAACAATAATTTAGACCAACATATTTCATTTTCTTAAAGATGTCGCCTAATCATGGGAACAAAACAAAGCACCTATAAGATTATTTTTAGATATTTCAAAGGATTTTGACGTCATTGATCATTACATTTAACTTTCAAAATTACCTTTGCGAATGTTAAGAATATTCTTTGCAATAAAGAACAGTTCTCTTTCCGGATGTTAAGAATATTCTTTTCAATAAAGAAACCGTAAATAGTACAATATCAGATGTGTTCAATTGGTTCCGAAATAAATTATTAGTAAATGAAAAGAAAACGGTTTCAATGCAGTTTTCCTTTTCAAATAAACCATTCTGTATTCATTGAAAATGAATGGTTTTAGGTCTCTCAATTCAGTCAAACCTCAAATGGAATGTCCATTTAAATGAATTGAACATACGTCGTAAAATTAAGTTCATTATGCTACACGTTCAGAATTCTTTCAAATTCAGCCAGCCTTCATTCTGCTCGTGGCATATATTTCGCGAATGTTCATTCCCGCCTGAGATATGGCATAATATTCCGAGGAAATACATTTTATAGCTCCCACACTTTTAGATTACAAAAAGGAATTGTTCAAATAATAAGCAAATCCCACTCACGTGAGTCTTATAAGGCTCTCTTTATTAATCTAGGAATTTTACCATTACCTTGTCTGTTGATTTACGAATCAGTGGTGTTTGCCAAAAATGACTTAGTTAAGGGCGGAAATATATTTTCAGAAAACGCCTATGTCTAAAACTATAACACCTTACGTAGTAATCATATTCATCAGGTGACAGTATCAACAGCTCATTACAAAACATGCTTATGCAATATATGTACATTATTTTACAACACTTTGCCAGATGACATTAAACTTTTAAATTGATAGAAAAGTATAAATCCTATATATGTTTCTATACAATTAGAGACTATACTGAGCATCACAAGGAAAGTAAAATTAATTTTAACAGTGATATTGAATACATTATTTACCATTTGGAATGTATAATTCCAAACAACCTGTGACAAGTATTGTACCGCAGCTTCTGGGTCAATGACTCCCATCTCGATCACGTCTTTCGTCCAGTTTCCGTGATCCTTTGTGCACATTTTAAGGTGTCCCCTTGGTTTGCTTCTGGACATAAATGTAACTTCATTATCTGTGCACGTCTTCTAGAATTCAGTGGGAAATAGTTAGTCAAATTATCGTTCTCCATGTTGTCGCAGCAGGAAGTATTTATTATCCCTTGACGAAGAACATGATGACATCATCATGACATGATGACAAGATTGTTAACAATCCTGGCAAAAACGCTCATTTCTTTCTGTATTCAAAATTCAAGTAGTATGTGGCTCAGGGTAGGAATCATGAAAACGTACACAGAATTTACTACTAGTACTAGTACTCCGCATAGCACGTCACACAGTTTTTAACTTTTTTGACGTGAAGTAAATAAAAATAAATAAATAACACAGTGCCATGAAGTGGTTTCACGAAGCTCTCTAGTTAGGTGCACGTTTATGGATGATGTTCATGTGAGGATCGGCAAGTTGACATACCAGCACCTTCAAGATTTTTTGCTATGACAGTCATACCCGTTTTGCAAGTCTTCAAAGTCATTACAATCACTCTCCCTCTTCTAACCATCTAGAGATAGCGATATCATGGTCCATGTCAGCGCAAGACACAATTTTTTATGAAAACGCCATTAGAAATACTGTTGCGTAACTGGCGAGGTGGTGCGGCTGTGACTACAAAAAATATTTTCACTCACTCCTCTGCAAAACAACAATAATCATTTCATTCACTTGGATCCAGTGCTACCACTGTTACTGTTAATAGGTATGTTGATGGTTAAAATTATGATATAAGTATTATACGTATTTCCATGAAATTAATAATTATTTTTGGGGCGCGTTCCGACATTGAAAATTCTATAAATCAAGGACTGATAGTACTTACCATTTAAGTACTATCAGCTAACAACTTACAGAACATTAATCACACTTACAAATAATTCTGCGTACAACAAAATAAAATAACATACACCTCATTTCTCTTTCATTAATGTTATTATTATCAAATCATTATAATTAACCAACATGTCTACCAATGAATTTTACCGGTCAGTTCAAAAAAACAAAAATTTACAGACGTTCCGTAGACCAATTATGATAAGTAATCTGAAAAAAAATATGTCCTTTTACATAAAAATTTCCGTGATGACATTAAACAACTCCGTCATTACGATAAAATAAGTATTTGCTATTATAGGCCAAAACAATATCCATGTATGTGTAAAGATCTTGGTAAATATAAAACGAATGTTCATGTAAATACAGTACTTTTTGTGATAACTTTTCTCCTTCTATGCGATGTAATCGCAAGGGTTCAGCTAGTATAGAAGAAAAAGCATTAAATACTTACAATTGGTAATAATCGCAATTTCGTCGGTAGAAACAATTACAATCGTTTTCACAACGCAACACATTCTCAAAGCAAGAACTCGCTCGGCCATCTTACTTTCCATTTCCCGCCAATTTGCGAAGATGCGCATGACACCAACTTCCCGTTTCCATTCTAGCCGTGGATTTCAATCAACTCAAATTTCGTAGCTTTTTTTTAAATAAAGGAAAGTTGCGATCAATTCAATATATAATTACCTCCACTCCTAATTTTTTTAAAATTTTTTTGGTACCTCATTTGTTTAAAACCTTTTACTGCGAGCCGGTTAGGAAGGACATCAATATCGGCATCTTTACAGCTTTAATCTTTACTAGTGAGAATCCGTCAAAATTTGACGGTGAGATCTGAGATAAATGTAAAATACTGTACCCAGACTAATGTTCACAATGTATTGCATTGTTTGAATCTTGAGGGTATAACGAAGATATTCTGTGATGAGTTCCCAAAATTTTGAACACGTATGGCCCATGACCAGATGGCAATGCAATATCGGCACAAAAGATACAGCACTATTATACTGAAGGATATTATTTCTAAAGTTTTTTGATGTGTCATCATCTCCTATAAACAACTGTTTGATTTCTTCTGGCATATTGCTCGAAGGTATACTTATTTTCCCATTTAAGCAACACAGTAAATCGTTTGCAGAATTTCTCTCATATGGAAAGTACAAAGCAGAACAAAATTGACATTTCATAGACAAGGACCCAATAGAAAACGAAATGACCTCACTATCACGACACCTACGCTGACTTTCTCTTTCCCTGTGTTCAGTTAATGTACGTTTGCGTCTTTTGTGGCGCGTGGACAAAGATTCGGAATTCGACATAACCTGTAAACAACTTCACTAAAGTATTACAACCGAGCAAAACCCACTGTGCGAATGTTCTCTACAAAATACACTACAGAAGCAAGTACATGCAAACTGTCAACACCACAATGCAATTATTACACTGAAACAAAACCTTGACGAATTGTAAACAAATCTCAACAATCAAAACAAAACATCAAGCAGCATGGACTCACATCTATGGACTCATGTATATCGATTTTGAAACTGCCATCGTTTGAAAGAAAACAATTGACTATTGATAAGAGTACTATTAAATAATGATTTAATTAATTCATTTACACCGTAAATGTTGGTGAATCAACACAAACAATATGTGATAACACATCTAGGGATCATATTATTTCATTTAAAAGAAAAAATACAACAATCGGTTCAGTAGAAGCTCTAAACGAAGCCATGGCAGAATACCTTATTTTTTTAAATATATAGATACAAATAAAAGTGAATTCACCGACATATAATCCACATCGATTCCACAAAAATGAGTGTATGAATAGGTACGAAATATTTACAGGCCCTTCTTCAGGATTTGACGCAGTGTCCTCGGAAAGTTTGGTAAAGATTAATACAACACAAATGCGGAAAATAAATAATTTAAATAATATGCTGGTAGATGCGTTATTTAAATAATATGCTGGTAGACGGTCGTTATTTTTCGTCTGTCGCTCAGAGACGGGTTCCTGATATATTCCGCCAGAGGCCAGCAGCGGTGCGGTAGAATCACAGAGTAAGAGAGTGAGCATGGGGGATGGCCGTGTGACCTTTCGATCATATATAATATGTATACATGGTCGAAGGTGTGACCGATCTCCATGAAAGTTGGCACATCTATGTGTTTTCGTGGAGATTTTTATGCTGTTAAGTTTTTGTAACTCCACTAGAAGGCGCTGTAGCTTAAGATGGCGCTTGAGTTAAATGCAATTCCCAATCATGGGAACCCAGCTTCATTATTGCTGGGTGTTGCAGTGTGACTCGGGGCGAGGCAGAGGAGGCCAGGAGGAACCATCAATGCAAGATGGAGAGAGAAAGGAGGGAAAGAGAGAGGGGAAAAGAGAAAGAAGGGGAGGGAAATAGAGGGAGAAAAAGAGAGCGGGATGGAAAAAGTGAGGGAAAAGAGAAGGGGAAAGAGGGAGAAAAGATACATGTAAAAAGACGGAAAAGATAGGAAGAGAGGGGGAAAGAAAGAAAGAAGAATACAGGAAGAGAGAGCCAAAGAGGAAAATATAGAGAGGGAAGAGAGAGGCAAAAAGAGAGAGAGAGAGTAGGGAAAACGAGAGAGGGAAAAGAGTGAAAAGAGAGAGGAAAAAGAGATGGCAGAGAAAAAAGATTAGAAGGGAGAAAGTGGAAAAAGAGAAGGGAAAGAAAGAATGGGAAAAGAGAGAAGGGGGAAAGGGTGAATGAGAGAGGAGAGAAAATGACAGGGGGAAAGAGAGGGGGAAATGATGAAAGCGGAAAGAGAGAGGAGGGAAAAGAGAGAGGATGGAAATAGAAAGAAGGGGGAATAGTGAAGGGGAAACGAGAAAGAGGGAAATAGATAGATAGATAGATTTAGATTTAGAGAGGAGAAATAAGTGGCAGAATACACTAACTAAACATTACAAAACTTAACAACTATACAAAATTTTACAAATTTTACACACTTTACAAATTAACATAAACATTTCACCGTGCAAGCTTCCAAAGCACTCCACTTCACTTCACTTCACTTCACATCACTTCATTTCACTTCACGTCGCCTCGTCTCACCTCACCATACTGCCAATCACATTTTAATGTGATTCTGACACACTCTTTTCCCTCAACTTCACATCACTGCACTACACGCCACTGCACATAATAATAATAATAATAATAATAATAATAATAATAATAATAATAATAATAATAATAATAATAATAATAATAATAATAGTAATAGTAATAATAAATGTTATAATAATAATAGTTATAATATAACATACTTTACATAGGAGGTAATAAGACAAATAGAAAGGGAAAGAGAGATAGAAAAGGAGAGAGAGAAAAAGCGAGGAGGAAAGAGAGATGGAAAAAAGGGAGAGAGATGGAGGGAAAAAGAGAGTGAAGGACGAGAGAGCAGGCCAGCGTCTGTCGGGTTCTGCTATTGTAGTATAGTATACCATGATGCATCACATTGGCACTACTTGCAGGTAATTGTCGAACACGCCATTTAAAATTAAATGAAGTTACAATCGTCCAAAAGAACATTTCATGTGATAAATAAAACGGCCTCGTTTGAAAAGAATTATTTTATCCCTTAAATTATTCCTCCCATCTGCGGTAGTCACAAGAATAGTCATAAGTAATGTTTATTTATTTATTTATTTATTTATTTATTTATTTATTTTACGGCAAAAAAACAGTTAAAAACTGCGTATGACGTGCTATGGGGAAAAGTGAATTGTGTGCACATTTTCAAAATTCTGTGATCCCTACACTAAGTCATATACTACTTAAATTTTGAATTTTGAAAGGGAGAAAAAAAAAACAAAAAACTCCCATGTAATAAAATCTATTTTCAAGGATAAATAAGCAATAAATTTTGGCTCTTATTACTTCCTACCGCGACAACATGGAACCGATAATTTGAATAATTGTATTTCCCACTGAATTCTAGAAGACGTGCACAGAAAATGAAGTTACATTTATGTCCACAAGCAAAACAAGGGGCCATCTCAGCATTTGCTCAAAGTATCAGGGAAACTAGACGAAAAACCTGATCGAGATGGGGGTCATTGACCCGGAAGCTGTGTTACAATAGTTGTTAGAGTTTGTTTATACTCATTTATACAGTCCAAATGGTAATTTAACCCGGGAGGGCCGCAATAGGCAGAGTCACATCAGTGCTCGCAAAGTATCTCTCAGATATAACTTCAATTTTTTGCGAATGCGAATGATCTGAAGGTCCATTTACTGAAATACATATTTTATTTAGTTGGTACATGTCTCCGAATGCAATTGTTAATGAATCTTACCCTGCAAAATTCTTGTCTTTTTTATATTTATAAATATTTAGAAAATCTTTGTCTTTTTTCATTTTGCCAGGTTCGCATTATTTTCCTACAGAGGTCTCCCGCTTATCTTTTTCTTTGGTGAGAAATTGTGTCAGTCGATTCTAGATGAGGCAAATTATGACATTTTTTGAATAGGCACTTGTCATAAACATGGCTGAAAAACTGTCATGATACATACCGCTCAGGCCAGGAACTCACAATGCATTGGTGCTATTGCATCCGTTTTTGACTGATATCGCGCAGCGCAGCGATCAAGTTTTAACATGCTTACGGGAAATGATTCAACGAAAAGATAAAAATACAATGCCAGATGATCGCAGAAAAGTACAATGAAGGAATACATGAAATATCAGACGACTAATGCATCGCAATAATTCAGGAACATAAAATTGATGTGGCTGGTATCTCACACATCTATTGCGAGTAGCAATACTCCCGGGTTAAATATTAAAGTGTAACTTATTATTATAAGGAGTATGTTTTTACATAAATTAATAGTTACAATGTTCACAAACAAAAAATAAACTAATCAAGCATTTCACGGGGTTACAACCTAAAAAAAAACCTAATACGTATTATTTCAATGCAAATTCAAATTTCCTGCTTGAAAAGGTGAATTTTTCTTATTGGGCGGATTTACAGCCATCTACCGGCGGCTGTTTGTACAATGCATCTGGCAACCCTGCACCAGAGCGCACTTGTTTCTTGGCGGGCGACAAAGACATTGGTATAAACACTCTGCATTGGCGGGCGGCATCAACGGTTTCGTTCTTTTGTTTCGTTCAGTTCGTGGGGAGCAGGAGATAACTTGGAAGTCGGTGACCGTCGTTTGAAGAGAATGCCATAATAGTCTAATTGAACGTCTCGCGAACTTAATGTGAAGTTTCTTAATTTGCCTTTCTGTGTCGTACAATCCTGTTCTTGAAAGCAAGAAGTTTGTACAGAAACGTGTGAAGAAAATACTCCCCACGTGTGCCCTAAGGAACCATGAACTGTTCCACACCGATGTTTGTTTCAAGGCAAGTGAACTCTGATATTTATTGTTGCTGAATTGTTTTTATTCAGAAATTATTTTTCTTAATCTTATTGAGGTCGAGTAAATGCTCAACGTACGCTGTTTTATTCGTCACTATTACAAACCACAAATTGGTACACTACTAATTTTTTGGAAATTGGTTCAATTTCCAATTTATTGGTCCAGTGTATTAATAAGACAAAGAATTTTCTTTTCTTTAGGTTAGGGTTCGTATACGTCCGATAAAATACGGGATAGCACTGTTTTTCGGAGTTCTGTCCCGAGAAACTGTGTCAGGACTTCGCAATGTCTCCACTGGGTGCCACGACAAAAATGTTAATTATAGTTTTATCGAGTTTATTATAGTTTAAGATCAAGCGAAAAATCAAAACGGGGACATAGTAAGGACCTGCTTGTATCACGATCATTGTGTAGTTCTCGGGACTTTTTAATGCATTTATATCCGTGCCTATCCAAATACGGTTGTAAAGTGAAAAATGTTTTTCCCTGTATTTTTCGAACACGGTGTAACAGCCAGTGAAGAAGTTATAAAACATTCAAACTGGAAGCTGACAAAGTTGCTTACGGGATGGTTTCTATCCATTCTTCCATTCCTAGCAGCATTCAGGTTTTGTTTGCAAACTCAAAATTTTCAAAAATATCTTCATTGATCACAAAAGCAAAATTTTGGGCATGTGACAGCACTTTCTCCTTTGTACTCTGGGAGATTAGTACCAGTCAAATTTGTCAGCCAGTTATAAGAAAAAGAGATGGATTTATTAGACATGACTTGTGATTTGACAATACTTTCTGGATAAACACAGGTGAAATGTGTTTATTTAAAAATAATATTATATGAACCCTGCTTTAGATATTACTTGACCAATGATTTTCATACATGTTAATTACTGGCTTTCCTTCATTGTATTATCTTAGGCAACAATTTAAAAGAAAATATTTTTTCTCATGAAATCAAATGAGAGGAAGGCCAGTCAATGGTAATGTAATTTTGACAATTTTAAACATAGGAATTTTTTTTTTTTATCATATCCTTTGTCGCTTAGTCTGTTTGCAAGCAGTTTAAATAGCAGTAACGATAGCTATTATAGGTTTAAGTCAAGGTGATTGGTAATTCTGAGTTTGCACTGTGGCTCCAGCTTTTATCAGAAACTGAATTTTTGAATCTTTTTTTTTTAGATTGGGGTTATTCTTGGGTTCTTCATGCTGCTTCAATTGGATCTTTTTGGTAGGTTTTAAATGATGATCATTGAAATAAGAAAACCACATTTCTGAAATTATTTGAGGATAATAATGTCTGAGGAATATTTAAGATTGCTTATTTACTACTACGGAATAATGTTAATGTGTTCCAGAATTTTGGTGACCATAAACGCAAAGGTTAATTGCAAGTTATTTGTAAAGGTGAGTATGGCTCCGTGATGGCCAAGAATAAGGCTTCCTAGCTTCTGGACCTTATTTTTCTTTTGTTTTGTTTTCGTTTCTTTTTCCCTCGAGAAGGTTGTGATTCTTTTTATTTACGTTAACTAAATCCAATTTAAATTTGGTTAATGATGTGCTAAGTTATCCCTGTCATAAAATTGTGAATGATAACATACTTCTGAATTATTTGTGTAAATAATAAGATATCATTCAAGGCTGTGCAATTTTGTGATGAGATTTATTTTTCAGGACGTTTGCAACATCTTCAAAACTGAAGATCAGAAGCTTGATCTTCAAGAAGACAAGGTGAGCATCCTGAAAATATTGTATTATTTTGTTATATTTTGTAATGTTAGCTAAGACTATCTAGAAAGTGATGCATTCTTACACAATATTCTGACATGTGTGTTCAACTTTTTTCAACTCCAGCCTGTAATTGTGCCAAAAGTACTTTCTGCAATAGTTCTTTTGGTACTCATGCCAACTGTAACGTATTTGAAGTTACTGTTTGTAACTTCATTCAACTGTTCTATTGATGGCTATAGCTTAACCACTGAAATGGTTTAAGTAACTGATGATAATGTTTGTTACAGGGATAATAAAATACATTGTTATTAACACCAAAGCATCTTTCAGCTTCTAATTTTGTAACCACATAGTTGACTGATTGTATTCATAATTCATTTCTGAAAACTATGCTCACATTCCTTGTAAGAAAGTCCACTCTTTCTGATTTCTCTAAGTACAAAAAATATTATTTTTTGTACCATTCTGGATTTTTTGGCATAAATCCAAAGTAGTTGCTGTAGCTTATTCCAAATTTCTGCTGGAGTTCCAAATAAATTGGGGAATTTGCTGTCTTCTTTCATTGCAAATGCTGTGCTGTCCTTTTCAATTGACATTCAACAATTGGGAAAACAAAATAGATACCAACTCCTTACAGAAAAATACATTGTTCTCATGATCTTCAATTAATTTGTTCATGAGATATACAAATTTATCATAAAATTGAGATATCAAATTAAATGTACATTGAACAGCAAAAGTCGCTTTCCATGACATGATGGGATCCTAGACTAGGGCTGTAGGCCTTGTTTGGGAACTTTCCTATGTAGCCTTGGGCACATCTTTCTTTGCTTGGCATGTAAATTATTATTGCTCTAGTAATGTGTAATTCTGGTGTAATTCCATTTTGCTTTAGAAGCAAGTATGAAAAAAATCTATTACGAACTCAACTTTGTTACTAACAAAGTTAGTGTGGAAACCATAAAATAGAACAATACTTAAAAATTAATTTTACTAATTATGTTGTTATAGTGAAAGGTTCTGAATTAGTTTGCATTTTTATAAACCGTACTATTTTCAATGCTTCGTCAGTGTGTGCATGTTTCAATGAATATTCATGCTTTGTTCACGGTGTATTCAATGCAAGTATTCAAAAGTCATTTTGATTCATGATCCATTCAAAACCTTCAATTTTTAATAGTTTCTAGTAGTTGTCAGTAAAATAATTATATAGTGAAGGATTTCCATGTTTATGACAGTGTAGAACTTTACATTTAGATGTTTTGAGATCAGGGTACTTTGTTACAACATTCATGCAAATTGTCAATGTCTATTGTTGACTCTTCAACCATAATTTATAACTCCAAAACTTACAATCAGTGACTTGGGAAAATAAATGCCGGAAACAGATTTAATTAAATATAAATGTATAGATGTGTATTTTATATCGCTAAAGATGTATAAAATGTGTGTGTGTGTGTATATATATGTATATGTATATATATATATATATATATATATATATATATATATATATATATATATATATATATATATATATATATATATATGTATGTATATGTATGTATGTATATGTATGTATGTATATGTATGTATGTATATGTATGTATGTATATGTATGTATATGTATGTATATGTATGTATATGTATGTATATGTATGTATATGTATGTATATGTATGTATATGTATGTATATGTATGTATATGTATGTATATGTATGTATGTATATATGTATGTATGTATATGTATGTATGTATGTATATGTATGTATGTATATGTATGTATGTATATATGTATGTATGTATGTATATATATATGTATGTATATATATTACCTTTTAAAAGTAGTGAATGTGAAAAAAATTAATAATTAAAATAATTCACATATTTATTCTAAAATTTACTTTAGCACTCGCATGGAAGCAAATTACCTTTTCATGGCTTACCCTTTTTTTCATTGACTACAAATTTATTTTACTCCTGATGCTGTCTTTACAAAATGCTAGAGAGGCTCCCTTTTTAATTTTGAAATGAATCGAGAGAGAGAGAGAGAGATATTGAGATATTTTCCCTTTATAACCTGGTGAGGCATCAGTTATATCAATCTTCATTTTTTCTCTTGTAAATTTAAATTAAATCAAATGCTTCTGCAAACTTTGTACATCTTAAATTGTTTGTAATCTGAATACTCTGTACAAAATTAAATTGGAGCAGAGTATTTTTATTTAGCTTCAATTTCTTTTTTATTCTGAATAATTTTGTCTCAGTCAAACTGATGTTCAATGATTGTATATTCTAAGATATGTTGTTTTTTTTGTTCATGTTTGTCAATAAAATACTTGGGCTAATGATTGGTTATTTTATAGAATGGTGCGTGGAAAGCAGTGTGGGAGCTGCAGGTAGAAGTAGCTGGTGTGTTTTCAGTCTTATTATCTAGTTTAACTTAGTTTCTCTGTTGGGTTGTTTATTTGTCCTGTGCAAGTTCATAATAAAAAAGTTTGGTTAAAGTAGGGAACATGGTACACCCTTAGAGAAACATGGGGGCGGGGGGAGGGAGGGGGCAAAGGAGGGTAGTCTCCTTAAGTCCTCCCTCAAATTACATTGCACGCTCTGATAGAAATGAATAAAACTTACCAATTGGCGATTTTCATGGCTCTCCCTAAATACACTTTGTCTCCACAGTGTTTTAATGCCAAATTACTTCGAAATGCAAGTTTTCTTGCTTCGCTCGCCCGAATCCTAGTCACGGTGAGGCTTGGGCTACACCCTCACAATCACTATAAACATCCTTGGGTCTATCCACCGCATAATTACCAATCCACTTTTATAAGAAAGCACTATATAAAAACCTCGTGAATTCAAACTGCGTAGTTGCAAACACGTTTTGAAGAAAGATCACTACAAGGTTTATCACACAAGCACACCGATCGCAGTTCTATTTAGTACTAGAACTCCGGCAAGATACTTGGGTGAAATTGCTTCCCCTTATAATCGCCTAACCACCCCTCGCCCCTCCACTGTGGATTTCCCCTTTGCTGGAGCGGCGCGAAGTGCCGGTTTAAACGACGTTTGTAGGTTGTATCGTGTTTTAGACTTCTACCAAAAGTTTCAACATATTGAGTGCCAGCTATTTGAGGCACATTGATTTCACCCAGCGGCCAAATTCTGATACATTATTGTATAACAATATAAGTTTGTTTGAAGGAACACTGATGACATTGGCAGGAAACCTGCAGTTGTCTGTAGGCCATGCACGAGGCAAGTTTTGTTTCACCCAGGGGGGATATGTTGTCCTCTCATTAGTCACGAAATATTTGTTAGAATTTCTCCAGTCAGTCTGTGCATAGTTTGCTGGTGGCCTCATGACAGTGAAGATTTTAATACAATGCCAGAGTGGGCACTTTGTAGAAATTAGTGGTCACCCTGAATACAGTTCCCCGACTTGTCCATCTTAGGGTGTAGAAAGTTAAATGCAAGTGTTGTATTTTTTTAAAATTGGCTTCGTGTATCTTTTAAACATTGATGAATATATTTTTGCTTCAGTCAAACTGGTGTTCTATGATTACTGCGTGTTCTGAGATGGTGGGTTGTTTATTTCATAATAGTCCAGTTCATAATAAAAATGTTTTAACACAATTAGAGGCATGTTTTGTTTTACTCTGGTGCCAAATTGTGACATGAAACTATTAACAATACAAGTTGAACACTGATCAGAGCCCGTCAGACACAGAAGTTGAGTTGTATATTTTGCCTAAAATAGAGAAAAGGCATTTATTTTTACTAAAATAGGCATGCAGAAAGGGCATTTATTTTGGCAAATTAAATATCAGAGGGTGAAAACGGAGGAAACCTTACAAAATTACCTTTTAAAAGTAGTGAATGTAAAAAAATTAATAATTAAAATAATTCACATATTTATTCTAAAATTTACTTTAGCACTCGCATGGAAGCAAATTACCTTTTCATGGCTTACCCTTTTTTTCATTGACTACAAATTTATTTTACTCCTGATGCTGTCTTTACAAAATGCTAGAGAGGCTCCCTTTTTAATTTTGAAATGGTATCAATGGAAACAGAATTGTAGATTTTATTCTTCGCAGTTGTTTCAAGCAAGAAGGAATTCAGAAGGGTATATTGTGTACAAACAGCTTTGTCCTCAAAATGTGTTTGAGGCCATTCACAAACATACGATGAGATTTCTTGTGAGTGAACGAATCTGTCAGCATCAATGAAAAATATAAAAAATCTTCACTGGTATCATCTTCCTTTCTCTTTTAGATTTTTAACACAACCTGACTCTGGAGCTTCTGCGTCCACATAAAGACAGTACATGACTGTGACTTCATGTTACCAAGGCTTGCAGGTATCTTTCCAGCTTGGTAAAGATTGGTGTCGGGAAGAAACAAGTGCTGCTGCAGAATGGCACAGACTTTCTCATATTAGTTTTCTATTTTCTTTATTCTGGGGTAGCTATTCAGACTTGCTATGTACTCTTGCGAGCTGCCATCTATTGCTGCCCAAACATTTTTTTTTTTTACATTTTCTCAATTATTTCGGTTTCCTAATAGTAGAACTGAAATATTACTTTAAGAATATTAAAGAAGAGTAAAACATTGTCATAAATGGCAATTTTCATTGAAAAATTTAGAGTAGTTTTTAAGAAAATGCAGTTTAAGCATTACTGTAAATGTGAAACTTGAAGCTCTTTTTACAGGTATCTATTGAGTTTATAAAGATTTTCATTTGAAGTCTTTTAAAGCACATCCACACACAAATTAAATAATGTATACAAATCGCTGGAAACGTACATATTAACGGCATGTGAGTGTAATTCTTGAAAAAACAAAATAATACCCGAAAGTGAACTTTGTCATTTTAAACAGTGCAATCAGTACTACCTACTGGGAAGGTTTGAAGAAACAATTTGAAGCCGATTTAGAGAAAATGGCATAACGTTTCTGAAAATGCAGAATTTTGAGCTAATTTTAACAGAAAACCGTTGTTTTCAAGAAACTTTTCAAGAAAACACTTTTTTGTTATTGGGGACCCCAAAATGTGTATTTCTGTTGAAATCTTTAAATTGGTTTTCTGCAGCATTACATAATTCTCTCTTTACTATGCATATTAAAGGCGGGGATTTGCAGAATATTCTCTCTCGTTCTTGCAAGCCAAACAAGAATGGGACCCATGAGAATCTCGCACAACGAGAACACATTCTCGAGAGCGAGGCGACTCGATAATCTTGTAGCCGGGGCTGTCACACAATGTGCCCCGCCAATGGTCTTCGCGGACACCAATGCGTTTGTTGACCTTGGACATTACGTCCGGGCGCAGATCTTGGCAACATGTGATACTGCATTGAAAAATTATTGAATTTGTCCTTTCTAGTAGTGATAACGAATGGAGAAACATACCTTCTTACCCATAAATGAGTCTTCCTGTGCATCCCAAACTTACTTCTTGCATGACTTTGTGTTTATCACAAAATAAAATTCTTTGCTTAAATTTGACTCTAACGTTCTCTCTCATTTGACTAAACTCTTAACATTCGAGGAAATAATAGCAAGGTTTCCTTATTCGGCGCCATGTTCATAACTAAATCTTAAAAATTGACATTGAATGTTAAGATTTATTAACTATCCTTAGGTGAAGAAACAGAAGCATAATGTGTAATTCAAAATTAATGATTGAAACATGTTTAATTTACATCTGCATATTATTTAAAAAGTTTAAATAAGAAACAATATCGATGGTATATAATATTAATTATTAATAAATATTTTAAAATATTAATACTAACTAAATTTAAAATTAAATTATATTGCATTCCATTTCCGTAAATTCATTTATTTTATAATTTATTATTTTTATTTTATTTGTTAAATAGTATATTTATTTCAATGTTAGTTTTAATTAAAAAGTAAAAAAAATTAATATTGATATTCTCTTTTTTAATTAATGTTCGTATTAATTTCTTAATATTATTAAGAAACACTCTTCTGGAAGTGGATCCTCGAGAAGCTTTTTACCCTGTAAGCTACCCTCCCTGGCACAAATCCCTTGCTCACATGATATGTTAATGGCTGTTGTTAATAAGAATTATAATAATAATAATGATAATAAGAATAATAATGATAATAAAAATAATGATGATGAGCCAACGGCATAATAGCGGGCCAACGAGAATGACTCGCAGCTTGGGCAAGAGAAGAGAGACTGAATGCAGTTTTGTCCGTCTCTAATGTATATGCTCCATTTATATTACGCATATATACTAGAAAGTTATAAGGGACTTTCCAAACTTCTGGGCTCTACTGATGACCTTGCCAGGAAACTGCAGTCCATTCTTCTGCTAAGCAATGTGCTGGAAGCTGCCATCTTACAGAATGGGAGAAGTGAAAACCCATAAAGGTGGAAGGGAGGGAGACTGGAAATGTAGAAGGTGCAGAAAGCCATTTAGATTTCAGAGCATGCCAAACATCAATGTTTTTGAAAAAGTTTTAAGAGTTATTTATTTTACAAAACTGGATATGTTACTCACAATTTTCAAAAGGATAGAATGGGGTAGAGCATATGGTACTCTGTGGAACCGTTTGGATCTCAGGAATAATGCATTCATGTTTGTTGTGTTGCAGGCATTGTGCATCAAGAGTGCCTTCCACGTGTGGGTTGCCCTAAATAGCAGCATCTGAATCAACCAAGTTATGTGTTCTGAACATGTAATGTGAGCTGCTGGTCAGAATTATGCATGCTGCATGGATGTTGAGACCAAAAGGTTTTTGTTGTTTATGATGCAGTAAAATTTTGCTAGCAGAAATTTTGTCAGATTTTTTGTGCTAGACAAAATATCTCTGGGGGAACAGATTAGAGGTAGTTTTCACCAAAAAAAGTGGAAACAGTGATTTTTAAATGAACTGCTAGTGAAAATAAATACCAGAACAAAAAGGGAAATTAATTTTTCATTTTCCAGCATTGTTCTGAGGAAGAATTAATGTGAAAGATCATGTCCTTCAAGTCACCAATAGAGGAGAGTTACTGTAGATTTTGTTTCTAAACCTACTAATAGGAATCTGTGTAAAGTGAAATTGAATTTTGTCCAAGGATGGTCCATTGTTTTATTCATTTACTGCAAAATTGAAATGTCCAGTCACAATGTTATACTTGGGTTTTTCTAACATGGCAGCTGATGGTATAATTTGTTGTCTTGTCTGATGGTAGAGTTTTTGTGTCTTTCTCAGTCCTGCTGCAAGATGTTGTATGAGCGCGACCGTATCAAGCAGTGCTGCAGATCAAGCGACTAGTGGCACGACCAAGAAGGACACGAAAAACTGTCATACTCCATCTCGAAGATAATACTCTCAGCTGCCTTGTTAGAAAAACCCAATTATAAAAGTTATTGTATACAGGGCTTGCTTTCCCGATTTTCCAGAAGTTCATTTTAAAGTTTTTGGGACACTGGTCATCCTGTCTTCGTAGGAAATTGTAGTTCTGCTGGAGTATATTAATAATTCAATCTGTTTTAATTTAAATGTAAGAGATCTAGTTTTGTAGTCGACCAGAAAAATATTTGACGCACTGATTCTGGAAGTAGTGTTATTTGTTTACCTCTTGCCATCCAAGTCTGGCGTTCCATTAAACCTTCTGAGTGGTTTCCAAAGAGTGTGCAGCCACTGGTGTGTGCCAACAGTGGATATGAGAACCAACATAAAGGTGTACAAAATGCTGATGTGCCAGTGCTCATGCTGTCCTTACTCCCAGTTCTTTTCTTTGATTAATGGATTATAGTACTTTGAAAAAGAAAAAAGTGAAAGTACTTGCATTTCTCATAAAATGTATCCATAAAAAAAAGAGCCAATTAGCAAGCAGGAACTATACTCTTTGTCCTTTATGCAAGTTTATATCAATAGATGTGCAGCAAAGGTCAATCAGTATGAATGCAACTGATTGGTTCGTGAAGCAGCTGCTATTGCAGTCAGGTCCGATATTTTTCTGGTCGACATGTACATATTTTGGCTCAGAAAGAAATTAGCTGTCAATTTTTCAAATTTTGAAAAGTGAAATTTTGTAAAAGGTAAGTGACCAACTAGAGGTTGGAATATGCTTAGAGTTTGCAAGACATCTGAATACATGATCATTAAAATGTTGGAATTTTTCCTGGACTTGAACATTCAAGTGCATATCTCCCTTGCTAACTCTACTGTCCATCTTTTAAAGATTCAGATTATTGCATTGTCATTGGTATAATAGTGGAAACATGTGCCAGGGGATTGATTTCTTACTTACGAGAGAAGAGAAACCTTTTAAAGAATACCTTTTTGTAAAAACCTTGATAATTGTTAATCTCGGTTGTGTGTCGAAAGCCAACCTCTCGTCAGTATCTCATTACTTGTTCAATTTGTATTTTCTTAAATTTCCTTAGTTTCATGTACAAGGAAGTGCCATGCCATCCCTGAATATTTTGGTTAATTAATTCTACCACAGGAGTGTTAATACCTCTAGCAAACAAACTATGACTCTTCAATCATGATCAACACTGACCAACAGTAAAAATCATAGAAATTATTAATTTATTTTCAATAAACCGATAGGCAGATAATGTGAAGTCTGTCTGCTCAAATTGCATATGCCACTAGTTACTATAATATCACAAATTTATCCAGAAATAAAAATAATAAAAGAAGAACAGACAGTGTGACAGTAATGAGTTGCGAGTTATGACTTTCATTATTGAATATTGCATATATTTTGTAATTCAGGCAGAATCACGACTTCAAAACTGCCTAAGAAACTAAAAGCTGTAGCCACCAATCTGGGAATCAGGGAAAATGGGACAAAAAAATGTACGCCATTACCTCATACTCAGCGAATGCTGATCAAGGGATCGCGCTTGGAGAAATTAGAAAGCAGGGTAGCGGAGCTGGAGGGTTTCCATGAAGTTTCCAATTTCAAATAAACAATTGTGTGCTCCATTGAATATGAACGGTGTGCCATTGACTGGTGTTCAGATAACAGAATTTTGGGGTCTCTCACTGAAGTTAAAGCTTAAATGGAATGTACATGTAAGTGAATTGATCATTTTTAAGTTCATTGACCAAATTTAAGTTCATTATGGTATGCATTCAAAATTCTTTCAACTTGTCAGTCAGTCTTTGTACTGCTCGTGTATATTTCGCAAATGTTTATTCCTTCCTGAAATATGGTATATTATTCTGGGTAAAAACATCCCAGACTTTCAGATTGCAGAAAAGAATTGTACAATTAATACATAAATCCCACCCATGTGATTCTTGTAAGCCTCTCTTTGTTGGTAGAAATTCTACTATTGCTGTACTTCTTGATTTACGAATCGGTGGTTTTTGTTAAAAATGACTTACTCATGTATGGGTACAGATTTTCAGTCAATATTGATGTCTATAACTACGGTACTTGACGTAGTAATCGTATTCATCAGGTGTCATAATCTAGAACTCGCTACAAAAAATTAACTTAGTATATTGTTGGTATGTTGTTTTACAACACATTGCCTGATGGCCTTCAGCAATTAAAATTAATACACACGTTTTGAGTTCCAAATAAAATATTTTGTCTCCTATAAGCGGTGTTCTCTTATAACAGGGTTTTGCTGTATTTCTAACCTGCGTGAGGTTGACTTCTTTAATTACTTTTTCACTACCTACAAGTTTTCTTTTATTTTTAAATATTTTAGCCCTTTTCCTATAAGATACTAATTTAACTCTGATAGGGTGGCACTTGCCATCAGTACTAGGCTCTACTCTATGGCTCCTATCAATGTGTTGAAGAGTAAGACATACACCAATATCCCTTGCCAACTATCACTTTAGTGCCAGTGTTTTCATTGTTTGACTCTGATTTCAAAAAAGTGGAGTGAATTTCTCCGCTGATATTGTTCCAACTCGTCCACTTCACCCATGTGGGCTATCTTTAGCGCCACGATCTCCTGGCGCCGCTCGTTGATGACATGGTTCTGTTGCTCGATGGTCCCTCTTTCGAGAGCTCGTCCCGAAGCGCCTCGATGAGACCCTGGTTTATTTTCTGGACGCTCTCCGTTATGCAGGCAGCAACATATTCGCTCACTTGAGCGATAAAATTTTTGTACTCGAGGAAGTTCTTCGCAGTTTGACCCATGACGAGAAAACACAGACAAGTATATTAGAAAAATGAAGAGAAAGCACCGTTAAAAAATGATAGTTTATACGAGTTGAAACGAGGAAAAAAGCTAGATTCTAGGCAGAAAGATAGACCTAGGGGAAAGCAAGAGTAGCATAAAAAAATGATAAAATAAGAGGAAGAAAGATAAATTACCAAAAACTAGAATGAAAGATGAGAAGAGAGGAAGTCAATAGACAAGAGATATATTTAACATTTAGAGAATAAACACCATTTCTGAGATATATAAGTAAGATATTGTGAAATCAGAGTTAGTAAAATTGAGAGAAGAGAGTAAAAATAAGTTTACTTGTGTTTTGTTGATGGCTTTGGTGGTGTAGCATTTGAGAGTCATATTTGATTTGTTATTATGTCTGTTTCTTTGTTGGAGTTAATTTGTTGTTAATTTAATGTTGTTAATTTTGTTTGCCAGTCGGTTTCTGTATTCTTTCCAGTTAGTGGTGAGGTTTTGTTGTTGATGATGGCAGTAAGGAAATGCTCGGAGGTAGAGTGCAAAAAGAATTGGTTCTTGGTCTGAGTGGAGTTTGAAGAGTGGTTGCGGAACTGAAGGTGATAGAGAAGCGCTGTGGAGTACAATATCGAGAATGTCGCACAGTGTGTAATTTTGAGAATCTATGGAACAGAAATTCTAATTGCTAAGATAGTGAAACTGACTGTTTAGAACTGAGACTGATACAGTCTGCTCAAAGATCTCTATTTGTATCTATTCTGGAGATCTTCCTTGCAAAGTACTCTCTGTATTGCTTGGAGTGTTTGTTTCTTATTTGTTGTGCGGCCTTCACTACAGCTATTCGTGGCACTTCAACAACGATGTGACCTTGCGATCTTATTCATAATAAATTCTGTGGTGGCAGCGGAGATTTTGTGGTAATCTATGATAAAATATCCGGGATCAGTGAGGTATCTACCACAATAGTAGGCTATATAATTTTAATATGTATCACATTTAGCCAAACACGTTTCGGGAACTCTCTTCCCATCCTCAGTGTTTCTACAATTTTAACCCATTTAGCCCCGTAATTAGTAAAACGTAATTTTTTGTACGTTTGTGATATATTTGCTTCAAATGAGTAACTTGATTACATTTTCGAAGGATTTGAGGAAATATCATATATAGGTTATGAAATAATGCCTGTCCTATACATAGGACATTAGGATCAAATGTATAATTTTCAGACTTTTATTTCTACTGCCCCTTATGGTATGGCTCAAAGCATTTTGAGTACAATCCTCTTTTACATTTTATGCACATTGTTGTGGGCTTGTGTTTATGGCAGTAACCACACCTTAATTGTTTCCCAGATGGATTTTTTATAATTATATGCCCTATATTGTCAGCAAGAACTATTGAGGCACATTTTTTTCACCTGAGTTCCTGTTTATGGCTTTTCATTGATGTTCCTCGAAAGAAGGAACGAAGCTAACCTGTAAAATTATAATATTTAAGATTGTCTTAAATATAGTTCAAATTAACGGTATATATCTTATAAAACTTACTCTTTGAAACATCAGTTGATCATTTTTTCCATGTTCTGCAAATTTGTACAACTTCCAGGATGCAACCACCATTGTGTCCAAAACATTTGTGAACAACGAGAAATACCATTTCTTCCCATTGATTCTAGTTTCATTGGCTGACATGAGAGAGTCGAAGAGATCTACTCCATTTTTATATTGTAGGATTTGATGCATGCTGGTATTGGAATATTTTTCCTGGAACCCTTGGATCTTCTTTCAATTTTGTCTTTTGCATCAAGTGATTCAAAATTTGTGACGACGGTCACAACTCTTATTATCATGCCACCTTACAATTCCAATTTCATGTTTTGCATCAAAACACTTGTCCATTGCACCTCGTTTTTCTTTCTTCATTGACGCTGAAGATTGTAAAGGACATTTTCCTACTCTGTTCTCTCTCACTGTTCCTGTGGTGAAGAATCCCTTCTCTTTCAATGTCACAAAAAGTTCATACAAAGAAAAGAAGTTGTCCATGTAAATGGCGTGTTCATCTGGTCTACGAACACATTCTAAGAGAGATTCAACTGCTCTAGTGGACAAAGGTATGTTCTTTTTTTCTGACTGACCCTGGTAAGGTATTATGCGAAAAGGATAACCATCATAACTGCACAGCATCCAAGTTTGTCGCCAAATTTTACTGGCTTACCTCTCATAAATTGTTTCAGTGAATGCCTTCCAAAATATTTTACCATTCTTTCATCAATTGAAAGATATTCACTGAAGACGTCATATTTGAGTAGCTGCTGGTTAGTAATATGTATAAAGAGGTCTAACTTTATAATACCTATCTGATTTTGATATTAGCATTACCATTAAAATGTATGAATTTTTCGATCATTTGAAATCTGTTTCTTGACATACAATTGGTCACTATATATATATATATATATATATATATATATATATATATATATATATATATATATGACAATCAGGTCAATGATCCCAATACATCCTCTCTCTCGGTAATATGTGATAGCCACTGAATAAGAAAATTCCAATATTCCACTGAATAATAAAATTCAGTAATTCTTCTTCGGACAAAGAAAAACTGGTCATTTTTCTGAGGGGGTTTGTTGCTGGGAAATAAAGTTTGTAGTGTGTTGTGAGTTTTGTAAGCTATATTCTACGCCGAGGCTCATTTCCCCCCAGTAACGGCGAGGTACCGTGGTGCGATCATATCCACCCAGTGCGTAGCATGATTCTTCCGCACATGGGTAACGAGATTCCCTCGCCCGAAGAACCTACCACTGCCAGCCCATTGCCGAGGCAACGGACTCGGAGAAGTTAGGAAGCGGGCCAGCAGAGATGGAAGGGTCTTGGCGGCTTGAGGAGCCCCCAGGGAAAACCACGCGGAGGTGCTCCATAGGCCTTGCATTCGGTGCTCGGCCTCCCGCCGCCTTGCGTTGCCGCAAGACTCGCATCTCATTACACACGTTGCCATACGCAAGGAGAGCTCCAATGTGAAAAGGAGGAAGTTGAAGTCTAGTGGATAGTAGAAGTGACAGATGAAAGGTGGAAGGCTATTTACAAGTTGACCCGACACCACATGAACATGTGGTAGATCTCAATGGAGGAGCGGAGAGCCACGAGAGAGATCGTCCGCATGTCCATGCCCGACGTGATGCCGAGCTGCCTGAGCGCTGCGATGGCCTGCGGTGGCATCGCCCACGACGATTGGGAGCACGCTCGCACCCCGCGTCTTCAAGAGCTGCGCCGCGACCGGGAGAGCAGGACGATACTTCCTGATCTTCTCTGCGGCCCCCCTTTCGAGCCCGTTCCCACCTTCGTGGCGGACAGTTACGTCGACCACAAAGGCCGGCCCCTCCGTCGTTCAACACAATGAGGTCGGGACCCGTCAGGTAGGCCGAGAGAGACTTGGGTCGAAACCGTTGTCCCCCGTTGCTCCAAGAGGCGCGCCTCGACGAAGTGTTTGATCTCGTCGTGCCGGTTGATGCGCGCCGCCTTGGTGCAGACGCAAAGGCCCAAGATGTGCCCAAGCGTCTCTGGCGCAGCGTGACATCCTTCTGCGGGATGGCCCTGTTCAGTGACGTGCGGTTCCCCGCGGTGTCGGTGCGGAGCTGCAAGGCAGGCTTTGCTAAGAATGCATTGCCCGCCGGGTCGTCGGCGTGCGCTAGTGCTGCCTTTCCTTGGCAGCTCAGGTGGGTCCATCGCTGGAACTCAGCCTTTAGCTTGCCTCTTCTTAAGCGCCACCACTTCTTGACTGCAGGGCCAGGTAATGCGGGAGGCGGCGGCCGCCCGCTTCAGGCGGGACTCTGTGTCAGGACACCGGATGATGTTCCCGCAGGAGTCCCCGGAGCGCGCCATCTTACAGCCCACCGCGAGTGCGACCTGTGGCACTAGTTGCGAAAGCCTCTGGAGCCCAAGGCCGCCATCACGCGGTCTGCAATATAGCACACCGTCGGTGATGCAGCGTGGAAGCTTGAAGATGTCCTTAATTGCCAGGCGAACAGCAACGTCCAGCCGCTCGAGTGCACTTTGCGCTGGCATTGCGAGTGCGAGTTGATGTAAATAGTGCGGCTGGATATAGGCCTGCCACAGGTGCAGCTTCTGGTAGGGCTTCAGAGCTGCCCTTTGGACCCGACCCAACGCTTCTTGAAAGCTCGCCGGCAGGTCAAGGGCGTCGAAGCCCTGCCAAGGCGAGTAACTGATACCCAGGTATCTCAGCTACTGATTGCTGCAAAGACCTGGGATTGCCCCGTTAAAGATTTGGACGTTGGGATCTAATATGGCCCAGGACCTGCGGGCTACCCTTATCTGGAAGGCGACGCTCTTTGAGGCCGCAACTTCCATTCCAAGGGCTCTAAGATAAGACTCCGTGATGCAGAGTTTATCTTGTGCGTCTTGCGGGCTCACGCCGAAGACCATTATGTCGTCGGCGAAGGCCAGGACGCCAAGATCTTGGCCAGCCACTTCGAGTCCCGGTTGAGCTTCGAGACGCCGCAGTTGCTGGTCCGTAATAAGATTGAAGAGAGAGCGGATCACCCTACTTGACACCCCGACGGAGGCGGATATCAATGTCTCCGTCAGGGTGGGAGATTGAAGTGTGAACGTTCCGGTAAGAATCCGTCACGAGCCGCACAAGAGCCGGCGGCGCATCTTGCCTTTCCAGGGCCCATGCGACAGCTTCATGGGGGACGGTGTCGAAGGCTTTCGCCACATCCAGCTGGACACGCACTCCCCCATGACGTTTCTTCATTGCCCTAACCGCTTCGTGAAGGATTTGAACATTCTCGAAGCAGCCGGGCTCAGATATAAAGCCTTTCTGTCTTGGATTTAGTGAGACTTGGTCTCGCAACCTCCTTTCCATGAGACCCCAGAAGGCCCGCGCTATCACGGATGAAATTGTGATAGGCCGGTAATTGACGGCACATTGAAGGATCCTTACAGTCTTTTGGGATTAACGTGATCCTGTTACGGGACCACTCGCTGGGGTTTGGTTATTGAGGGTGACCAAGTTGTAAAACCGGGCCAAATGGGCCATCAAGCTTGCCCCCTTAAGGTGTACTGGCTTAATTTTGTCTAATCCAGGAGCCCCGTTGCTCTTAAAAGAGCAGATTTTATTTTATTTATTACACAAAAAGATTTCAAGTTTCTAAAGTCTTCTATTATGTTAAGGTTAACTTTAATCTTATCACTTATTATTTTGATGGAGGAACCATTTTTGACCACTTTTTATATCGTTTCATAACGCATGCAAGTTTTTATAATTATGAATCACTATAGGAGGAATTTTTATACTTGGCTCATGTTTGTTGTGCTCATTATCATTTACATCACCCAAAATTTCAAATCGATTTCCAGTTGACACTGAGTAGATTATCATCTGTTCTTGATCTTTTCCTATTGTTGTGATATGTTGAAAAAGATGTAGAATTGTTTGTATTTGAATTGGTCACTAGGAAGAATAGAATCCTCTGGGTTTGTACGTCAGAAACACTTACATTATTTGTAAAGTTATTATTGTTCGGTTGGCTGGTGATTGCATCGGAAGTTGTTGCTTCGGATTACTGAGGGGGTTCTTGTTGGGAATGTAGCAGGTCTTGAGGCGTAGTTCCCATTAGTTGAACTTGTACTGGCAGCTGTGAATGTAGCTGTTGTGTTATGTGTTGTTTTTGTGTAGGCTGCCATTGTTGGTTTTGTGGCTGCTGTAGTTGAGGTGAGAGCACAAGTTGTAATTGTTGAAGTTGTTGATAGTGATGTTTCATCTGCTGCATTTGTTATTGCTGTAATTGCAGTTGCATTTGCAAGTTTTTTCACTTCACTGTTTGTTGTTGAAGAGAAAACTATAGTTGTTGGCTTTAGCCTGTATAACGGCACTATATTACTCATAAAACCTTTGAACTTGTAGTTTTCGCACAACATTCGCTGATAGCCCGTAGGCAAAGTCAAGTTGGGGTAAAAGCTACCTATGTCTCGATGTGATCACCTCGGCGACTCGAACTAGACTCCTGATAAAGTTTAAATTCACTCCAGTTATTTCAGCTGCTTTTTCGGGGTATCTAAAATCTTAACGCGCATAGTTACCGTTGTTTGTGCTGCCACTTCGCTGCTTAGGCATGTTGATTATAATACCTAACTCACTTCTAACACTATCCTGGACCAATTTCTTCTTCAAAAACAGTCGGGCAGTTTTTTGCGGCAGTTGTCAGATTGCTTTGAGTAATATTGTAGGTAGTTTTGGAAAAGTGGGGAAGTAGGGTTTTTAGAAAAGATTTTGTTTATTTCATTTTTGTCAGTTTCGAATAAGTAAGTCTGTATGTTGGGGAGTTGTTTTTAGTCTGTACGTCTGTGCAGGCTGTTCAGAGTTCGGGGCGAAAGACGACCCGTATGAAGCGGTTTTCTACTGTTTGGAGTTTTTCGGTGCTGGTTTTATTTGCAGTTGCCCATGTTTCGCAAGCGTAGGTTCCTGCACTTCTGATACACACCTTGTATATGAGAATTTTAGTTTTATTGCAGAGGTATTTTGCTCGTAATAACGGTGCTATTCGAGCTATCCGGAAGTCGATATTTTTTGCGGATTTGATACATTGCTGTTTCTGAGCGAGTTTCGTCGAAGGTGACACCTACAGAGGCTCACAAGTTTTGGAACGAAGTGATGTTTCCGAATAAAGTATACTTATGTTTACCACAAAAGAAAGAATATGAACAGATTTATTATATAACATCACATTAAGTTTAAATCTCAAAATGCCATAAAACACTTTTCAATAAATAAAAAAATATAATTTTAATCTTGTAAAATCAAAAAAGTAGTAAAACTTGTTACTCCACTTAAGTTTTGGAACGATATACCGAACAACCTTAATTTCCATAAAATTAGTAATGTACTTTGAAATTGATATTTAGTAGCTCTTCCCTTTTAATTACTTCACTTAACCTTTTGGGTACACTTTGTATGAGTTTTTCTATGAAGCACGTCGTTAATTTGCTCCATTCTTCCAGCCTATGCCTGAGATGTGCCTTGGATCTTATGGGTGTTTTTTGAACTTCTTTCTCTAACTTATCCCATACATATGAGGTTAATATCTGGTGATTGTGGAGGAGGATCAAGTACTTCGGGACGGTTGTAAAGCAGCCACAACTGCACAATATGGGCTGTATGTTCGGAATCGATGTCCTAGTAAAACAAAATTGTTCGAAATACCCAAAAGTTCTGCACTAACTTTCAAATTTTGTTTTAGAATATTTAAATAAGCAAATCTGTCCATAGTCTCTTCAATGAAGACCAGTTTTCCAGCCCCATTTGCAGACATACAGCCCCAGACCAAAACACTACCACCACCATGTTTCACAGTTGTCTGCAAATTATTTTCCTGCAGCTCTGTATTCGGTCGACGCCACACCATTTCTCTACCATCAGAGCCATAAATGTTAAATTTACTCTTATCACAAAAGATTACTCTATTCCACCACATTTAGTCCTTGTCAAAATGCTCTTTAGCGAATACAAGTCTTTTGTTTCTGTTTGTTTTGCTAATAAAAGGCTTTCTCCTTGCCACATGTCCATGAAAATCAGCTCTCCTTAGCACTCGTCTAATTGTTTCAGGGTGTAGTTTTTTTCTTCAGGTGTTCTTCAACCTGTACAGCAATTTTTGGAGCACTTATTCGGAGGTTTTTCTTTGCCTCTCTGACAATACAATTTTCATCTCGTTCTGACAGGATTTTGGGACATCCAGATTGCCACCGTAAATTAATTCTATCCTCATCTCTGTATCTTTTAACTATATTCCACACTGTAGTCTTCTTCATTTGTAGCAAAGATGCAATACGCTGGCAACTTTTCCCTTTCGCGTAGTGATAAACCACCAGCTGACGTTGGTTGAAGGTTGTGTTCTTGCCTCGACGCCCCATTGCTCGTTTCGTTGTAACTGTTTCACTCGCTAGAAACTAAGTGAAGCGAGACTTGACGGTTGACGCAGGTCAACTTCTTGCCCTCTGAAGGTACGTCATGATTGACGGGCAACCGTCCGTTCCAATATTTTTGTTGAACCAAAATTCGAATGATAATTAGTAAAAAATTAATTTCGTCTTCATTTAACGTCATGGTTTAATTCACATCATGTTCAAATTGTAGGAACCCTATTTATGAAATAGTAATAATTTAATTCACCGCTTTCCTTTAGTCCAGAAGCAATGCTGCAAATATACTCGGTTTACTGTCCGTTCCAATATTTTTGTGAACCTCTGTAGGTAGTTTGTTAGCCCGCCATGGTATTCTGTACCCATTTATTGCGACCGGGAAGGGCTTTTCTTTCCGACTCCACGTAAAGATGATGGCTTGGCACTTTTGTAGGTTTATTAAGAGCCTGTTTAATGCGCACTAGTGGTAGAGCAAGTTTGCGGCAAATTGAAGGCCCTTAGGGGGCCAGGTACCGCCTATACTGGCAATGTTAAATTTGCTTATTTTAAGTACGCTCATCTCAGAAACCCTCTTGACTAGCCCTATGAATTTTTATATTTACTTTTATTGGGAATTTTAGGCATTTATATTTGTTTATTACAGAGATGAGCGTACCTAAAACCTGAAATATGGAGAAACTGAGAAATTGGCATTTAAAGTTCAAACATTTATTTACCTATTTTAATAGCCTCCAGCTTCATACAATGGATTTGAATCTTCTTCTTCATCATCAGGAGTCATTCTTTTTCTTTTCCTCTGTTCTTTAACTTTCATGTCAATAGCTTTATTGGCGTTTTTTATCCTTAAAGTGTCAATCGCTTCAAATGATCTTCTTGTGTTGTAGCCTGCACAGATTCCCAAATTATCTAAAACTTTCAACCTTCCCACATTTCCTTTATTAAAGGTCAGAACTGCATCCAGAACTCCCATCTTTAATGTTCTGAATCCCACAAAGATTCCTTTTGGTACCCTATTCCAAATTAAATTATTAAATGACTCATTAACATTCTGAGTTTTTCCATGCAAACGCTTTCTTAACAAATCAGGTCTTGAAAGATCTTGATATACTGGTTTTATTACTTCCATTACTTCTTGTGGCAGGCCATGGTGTTTGTAATTTTGAGAATTATTATTATATTTGCACCATGAATTTCTGGGGCATAATGTATGCATTGGTTTTTCATCTGTTGATGCTTTGTGGAACCAAGTTGCCCACACTGCTTTCCTCATAGACTCCAAATTGTCTGTATTGCTTCTAATGGCATTGCCATAGTAGTCTTGGAGTTTCTTGATCTCATCAGCTGTCAATCGGTGTTTTCCTCCTATTAATTTTCCATATGGAAGCTTTTTGCCCTTCATTTCTTGAACAATGCGCCTCAACCTGGTGAACTTGCCCCACACACTCCCCCCCCACATTCTCTTGTGAACGTGCCCCACACACTCCAATTTAGAAATGTTTGTACTGCCATAGGGTTTAGCTTCCACAACAGCATTATAAGCTTTGCTGTCACCGTCACCGAGATACTCAGTGTATTGCACACCTCTTTTTTCGATGGACGTCCTGAAAATAGTCACAGCACCTTCTACCTCCATTCCACCTGAAGAGCCACTATAATTGATTGCACAATTTTCTTGATGATTGGCACTGTTGTTTGCTTTCCTGCAACCATGGCAATATTTGGTCAGTATGTCTACATCTATTACTTTGCCAGTATCAACAATGGTTGCTGTGACAACTCCGTTGAGACTTTTGTGGCCTCTTTTTTGCCAACTTCCATCGACAGCCACAGCAATATTATCTGATTCATTGTCTTCAACTGCTTCTATTGCTGCTTCTTTCATTGCTTCTTCAGCACATGTTTCTACACTTTCTCCAATACATTTCACTACTTCACTGAATTTTGTAGGAGGGTTAGGCAAATTCATAACACCACACAACACTTTACCTCCTTCACTCCCGTTCCCAATGCCGCGCAGACCATATATGTACCTTAGGTTAACTTCAAAACCTTTATCTAAAGATTTGGAAGTTTCAAAGGGTAAACTTTTTTGCAGTTACTACAAACAATTTGTAAAGTACATGCTAAACCCTTTCTTTTGTTCATTATTTTAATAACACTCAAACAATTTTCACACTCACAGTTTTTGCACTTTGCAAAAGTATTAATTGCAATTGACAGAAGTTCCAAATCAATTAACTGAAATCCAGATTTCAGTATACCGGTAGAAATGCAGTTAGCGGTCCGATTCGTCCATTGCACCGTGGATTCGGTTCCGATTACGTAATTCCCGGCTCGGCCACAGTGCGCGTTGCCGACGCACTTTCCCGCGGAATTTTGACGCTTCGCTTCGCGTGTCCAAGTTGAGGACGAGGCTCGGGCCTCCGGCCCTCGCGATAACATAAAACATCCTTGAGTCTGTCCAACGCATAAATACCAACGCATTTTATGCTAATGCTTACCTTAAAAATCATTTGGGGAGTAGATCTTAGAAATATGATGAAGAAAAGCCTCCATCTTCTTCCCTCCTGTTTTGCCCACCTGTTTTCTTCTCCACATGTATTCACACAAATAAGAAGCAAAATTATCGGAGGCCGCGTGACAGGGCAGTTTGCGCTTAACCCATTAACGCCTAAATTTTTTTTTTTCGCTTTTCTTAGAGTTTTAAGGAACATGGCTTCAATGCGTAGAATATAGCATAAAGAAATTGATTTCAACATAATCGGAGTCATAATGACTGAAATAATGACTGTTGCCAAAAGGCAACGCTAGGCGCCTACACTACCCACTTTTTGACTCTGAATGAAAACACATAGTATACAGTTTAAACAAACTTTATTCACTGATTTGATAGTGTATATTAATATTTACGTTTTAATTAAACTTATTAAAAGAACTAACGAGAATGGAAAGGGATGAAACAATCAATGCACAATCCAACGTTGCATTTTACACACTCTGTTCTCACAATTGATGTACAACCACGTAAAGCGCATCTTCTCTTTTTCTTCTTCTCAATGTGCCGAGGAAGATGATCAATTCGATCAAATCGTATGGAGTCCGACACTCGGCTATCTGTAGACGCTGGTGAACAGCTTGACCTGCCCGCTGCTTTGGGCAGCGCACCGTACATCCGCAAATATACACAGGCCACTTCTCTCTTGAAGTCTAATTGAGGTATTCGCTTCTTTGTTACTTTGTTGTACAGAATCCAACTGTTTTGAATTGCCACATCCAGCATCCATGTAATCAATGGCCAATACCATTTTTTACTCCTGATTCCAACGCGGTAACAACTGAGATTTTGGTCCATTTGATCTGTACCTCCCATGTATGAATTATATTTTGCAATTACTTTCGGCCTTCGAATCATTACATTTTTCTTTTCACGTTGGGAGAATCTCTTTACTTTACCTTCTTCTTGGGTGCCACAAGAAGAGGAAATCATGGTCACGGCTGCATTGTCCATCCATCGGACGTATAACTGCCCGTCATTTTTCTCCATTGCAGTCTCAAAATAACCTCGGTCCTTTTTTGAGAATGTCTGCTTACTAGTCAATGGGCACATTTTAGGAATACGGTTTTCTCTTATTGTTCCAATAGCTGAATAACCTTGAAATGTCAAGTACGAGAATAAAGCAGGGCAGGAAAATAAGTTGTCCATGTAGAAAGTATATTTCAATTGCCTCTTTTCAACAGGAAGCTCATCGAGTAAAACTATGAGGGGGCTAGCAGCTTTTCCAAATAACTTTTCGTACTCTGGGCTTCCTTTAGGCCCCTTCCCTTGGTACAGTTCAAAATTTACCAAGTAGCCATCTTTAGTATTGAGGCTCCATATTTTATAACCAAATCTGATTGGTTTGCCTCGAATGAACTGTTTGCAACTGTGTCTCCCAAAGTATTTTACCATACATTCATCATACGACAAATTCTCTTCTGGTACAAAGTTATCAATGCATCGTCTCTTTAACATCTCCATAACAGGTCGAATTTTCCAAGCCTTGTCATTTTTGTTTAGTTTAGTGTTATCTTCACAGTGCAAAAATCTACAAATCTGAAGGAACCTGTCTCTTCGCATAGCCTGAGAGACAGCTACATTCCTCATATCATCTCCAGTATCCCAGTAATGCCGTTTTGATGGTAGTGTGTTGTATCCACTAACAAACAGAATACCTATAAAACATCGAATTTCATCTGCAGTTATTTTTGGATCAGGGCAATTCAAGAATGCAGCGTATTTATTTGTTTCCACAACTAGGTGCTCAATAAGTTCATTATCTATGAACTCTTCAAAGATTTCTGTGATGGACATATCTTTATATTTCAAGTAATTCGGCTCTGGAAATAAAGTAGGTTTCTCCAAGTCAAAATCCGCACCTTCTTCCCATAGAGGAATGAAGACACGTTTTTCCCTTTCCCTCTCTTCAATCCAATTCTTTGTACAGTCACTAGTTGGAACACGCCTACCAACCTCTGATGCTGCTGTGTTCGCGTTAGATGTGGATGGCAACGTCTCGTCCACGTCGTAATTGATACCCAACCTCTCATTGTTGGTCAGTTTTATCTCTGCGCCAGCTCGCAATTGTCGAGATGTAAGATTGTCGACTAATCTAAATAATAACAATAATGATAATAATAGTAATGATAATAGTAATAGAAAATAATAAAGCAGTAAAATATTAAAAATATATTAGTTACAATATAGCCTACCTCTCATCACCTTCTTCCGCAGAATCTTGATCGGTGTCAAAGTTCGGTTCGGGTGGCTCGATAAAAATATCATCAATATCTGCTTCAATTTCATCATTTTCCAGAATATCGAGCGCTTCAGCAAGAGAGAAGCCTCTTCTGTTACCAGAAGTAAAATATTACGTAATTGATGTAGAATGACAATAAAGCAACTACAAGCGCCTAGCGTTGCTAAAAGTTAACACTAAAGTTGAAACACGTGAGGCATGGCTAAATCTAGTTAGATGTTACGTAAAACCTACTCTACATACGAATTGAAGTATTTTTAATGTTATTAGGAAGAAAATACATAGAAAGCCGTAAAGATCACCTCAAAGTTTTACTTACTCGAAGCGAATGTCCATTTTTTCAAGTCAATTTGCGATGCTAAAACTTTCAACACGTCTGGACACGGAGTCAATAAAGCAAACAATCAAAATCGACCACGGTCACATGGAGCATGCTTCTCCAATTGATTAAGATGTTCCATAAAGAAAATTGGCGCGCACGTGTTCACTGGCGGGCTTTACAAAAACATGGCCATTTCCGTTGCCAAAAGGCAACGCTCGGCGCTAATGGGTTAATGGCACTCCATGTGCCTTCGATTGAGTTTGTATGCGCACCCGTGTCTGGATTCTTAAATTCAATCGAGTGATTGACAGTAAGGTGCCTGTAGCCTTCGTCTTGCAGGCAGTCGTAGGACTTCCAACAATCTGAAATGACGACACTATTGGGTGCGATGAAGTTTTTAATTATATCTAATAGCACCTCTTTGCTTCTGTTCGCGACCACTTTAAAAAAGCAACGATTTGTACCCCTCTCCACTCCTCCAAACACCCACTTTCCCACCACACGCTTTCCTCGCTCGTATTTTCTCTTCCCAAACTTGCTTTCATCAATTTCAACAATGACGCCGGGTCCCCCTATTCTTTCACTTTCCGCCACAACTGCCTCCACACAGACTTCTCGGCAGAAACTCTTCCAATCAGTCACAGTGTGGCTGGAAATACCAACATCGCTCATAATATGTTCATTATTCGCTTCCATTACCCACATATTAGTAAGTAAAATTTGCCATATTTGTAACCTGCTTTCACTGAACCACGAGTTTTTTCGGACCGACACTTTACATGTATGTTCTTCTCTGCCGTATTTTTTGCATACCCACTCGTATCCGTCACTAAGATCCTTTGTTTTAAATCCATTGCCCCATGGCACCTACTACACACACTTTTCCTAGCAAGTAATTCTTTGTCCTGACACCACTTAATTATTTCTAATTTATTCTGCTTTCGCAAATCGGCAAAAAACACACCGTTCAAATTCTCAGCCATCTTCCGCAAACAAGAGCACAATAACACAAAGAAACCTTCCGCAAGAAGGAACAAAGACAGCACGCACCGCTCAAGAAGATTCGTTCTGTCGTTTTCCAGTTCCGAGCGGGTGAACGAATCGGACCGCTCAGCCCAAACTTCAGCCCAAACTTCTTTTTACGAGGCATTTTCAACAAAAGCACGACTCACCAAGACGGAAAACACAACTTTCAAAACTCGTACGCACACTAACGTGAACACAAAACAATAAGACAACGAAATCCACGGAAAAACCAAGGTTTTCTTTATTCCATGAACTACAGCATAGCCAACATTCGAAATAATAACGTCTTCTCAAAATGTGGACGGTTTCACAAATGCAGAAAGTAAAAACTGTCAAATTCATGTTTCGAAAACTTCAACCCAAGAAGGGGGCGTGGTCATTGAAGTGCAGGAGTTCACAAATGTACATAAAAAACCTACTTTTAATGGGATTTAAGCGAAATAAAAAGTACCTTCGTACGAAAATTGATATTTTGACCCCAATCAGCTGTACCTGGTCCCCTTAATATAGGTGTTTCCACGTAAGAAAAGACCCTAAAAAGTCAAGATGGCGGAGTTTCGGCACTGCCAACCTCATCGAAATAAAACGCGAAAGCGCCGACGCGACTTGTTTAAATGTACGTAGTGGCCTTCAAAAATCCAGATATGCTGAAATGATTTGTTAATGTTGTTTTACGACTTATAAATCGCAACAGGCATATGGTAAAATAATTTAATTTATAATTTATATATGAAATTTGTTTTTATTAATTAATTATAATATTAAATGTACTTTTAATTAAATTACTTATAAATTTAAAAATATTTGAACTCTCAGAATTAATAAAATCTTATTGAAACTGAAGAATAAATGAAATAGTAGAATGTTGTTTTATTATACAATAGGAAAAAAAGGTATAAAAAGGGAATTTATAGAATAAAGATGAAATGAAATGCAAGACTCAAAATAATTTTAATTTTCAAACAGTACACAATGAAGTGAAATAAAACTATTCTTTACTGAACTAGAAATATTTGTATAATAATGGTTTTATGCACGTAATATCGACACATGACCATGATCAAAGCATATCTAAGGAATGAACAAATCTACTGTATGAAAATGACAATGTTTGAAATTTCATGAAAATTGAATTGATCAGATATATGATTTGATATAATGAGAAGGTTCAGTAAAGAATAACTTGATGCACCATGGGTGGTCAATTTTAATGACAAATTGCAAGGAGCAGTCATTAAAATTTCTTGAACACCGATGGTCCACAGCAATTTATTTTCACAAAAATTATTGAATTTTTACAACAATTTTAAAGCCTAATGTCCCTGGGCTTACAAACATTACAAAACATCCGGGCATTTACCTTAAGCGATCGGGGAAAACAAAGGAGTAAGTATGTTACCATATATATAAAAAAAAATTGAATAAAAAAGTGAATTAATCCTCAATTGGATTGTAAAAATATTATCATTAAAAATCAACATTAAGAAATTTGGCTGACTTTACAAATTAATAAACTACTTGAAAATTTTACATATATTGATAGCATACCCATTCTCCCGATCAGGATGACGACTGAGGGCCGATTTCTAGCATGCATACAGAAACATACGTCAAAATAATGGAGACATTTACAATACATAAAATAATATACATAAAAAATTCCATATTTAGAAAATGAATAATCCGGTAAACACAGCAACCCTGCAACATAAAACAATCAATGCAGTATCTATTGTCCAATCATGATAAAGTCAATAAACAGACATGTTATTGTTATAAGATTAAAAATTATTCCTAGGAAATTATGTTCTTGCAATGAAAAACAAAAAAATTAAAAAAGGAATTATCACATTTAAATGAAAAAAATTGCTACTTAACTTATATATTACTTCAAACTCCTGCAACATATGAAAAACAAAATTGTCCAGAAAAAAAGTTGGCCCAAGAATTTTTGCTTCACATTACAGTATTCAATATAATATGTAACCAAAAAAATTACCTACAAAACCAATAAAATTTACAAACATAAATAGAAAATCATTGAAAAATAACTTCAAATGAAATGTTAATAACCAAAAAGTAATATAGCGCATCAGTAGTAAACATTAAATTTTACTCTATATCATGCCAAATAATATCATGAAATAAATACTTACTAATTTCACTTAACAACTGATTACCATTTGAACAAAAATTTAAATAAAATGATGTATGTTCTGAACTCCATTATTGCGTATCTGAAACATTTATAAATGTAATGTATGTTTCACACACATGTCAAATCTTCGAAGTGTATTCATTTATATCACTTAGCATCCATACTTAAACTGAACACAAACTCAGAGGCATTGGTAGTAATGATTAATTGTATTACAGGGATAATGTAAAGGAAATTGATTAACTGTTAATTCATTGGGGTTAATTAATGTTAATGAAATGGTGATCTTAACTAGTGTCTTTGGTTGAATTGAGAAGGCAGGAGTTCACTCAAGATCTCACACTCATATTAAAACTATTAATGCACACTCACTTCTTTCACATTGCAACTGTTCTCAGACCAAACAGACTGACTGAAGCACTGGCAGGAACAATTGACTGTAATTTAAAAATATTAATTTATAACCTGCCATAACCACAATTCCATAATCGAGTAAATTCAAGCTATACCTTTTCCGGGACACAGTGTGACCAAATTTGTTCTTAATCTTGACTTGGTGGTTGCTTTACGGGGGCAGGAATTTTATAATTTGAGGCACATCTGAAATATTGAGTTACATATTTTACAAGATTATCACATTTATTCCAAACGCTTTAATGCTTACTCACTGTTTTTACTTTTGCAATCCTACTCGATCCAAACACACAACTGAAGCACGGGCAGGAACAATTGATTGAAAATTGGGAGAATGTGTTAATGAAATGAAATTTTCTTCAATTCTCAATGGAGTATTTTCCTGTTCTTACCTGTTCTGTTGCACAGGTGGTCCCAACATGTTCTCTAACAACTGTGGGTGATTGCATTAATATGTCAGATGTTTCTTGAGATGAAGTTGTGGAATCTCTAATATTTTTTTCAATTTTTTCACATTGAAGATGTTCCTGGGATTGGCTCAAATGGAATTGTCTCCTTCCTCTCCTGTGCCTTCTTCAGCTGTGTCAGTTCCACTATCACTGCTCAAATTTACTATTTCTTCATAATCTTCTTCCACTGCCTCTTTTTCATAATACTCTTCAATAATTTTTTCTGCATGTTCCACTGAATTCTTCCACATTTCTGGTGTGACCCTGTTAATGCCATAACATAATTTTCTAGTTTCTTGTTTTACTAATTTTGAAAAAAATTATAATCATAACTGTTAGCATATATTTATCATTTTTCTATAATGGTGTATTGAAAACTTTACCTGATTTATTGCCTCATTCCTCACAGCTTTAGTTCTCTCCATTCCTTGCCCTGGCCTTTCACATACAGTTTTGTGGTAGTACCCTTTTGAAATGTCCCACACATGTTCAATAGGATTGAATTTGCAATGATATGGTGGCAGCCTCAAAACTGTGTGCCCTTCTGCAGCCAGCATGTCATCAACTACATACCTTTACCAATACATTGCTGAGGTCAGTTATTTATTAGATTTATATATCACTTATTTATCACAAGCGTAGACGCATATATTTGTACATATTTAAAGTGTATATTTTAATATTTAATTACAATGATGCAACAGAACAAGATAATATGATGCAAAATATTAATGAAATGTATTCTTTCATGCACTGATATGTATCTCGTGGTACCTTTTTATCCTTTCACAATGTTGGCTCGCCAGGGCAACAAGTGAGATTTTATTTGCAGCTTCTGGCACTCGTACTCCTCGCTGGTTCAGGCAATCCTAAAAATAATTTTCTTTGGTTACATTACTTATTTCATTAAGCACAATAGTTTCATTTCATTTCTGATACTTACAATCAGTTGATCCTTTCACCACTTTGTGGTTGGATGCCTCTCTACCTGCTTTGAATGGTATGAAGCATTATCCATGACAATGATGCAAGGTCTTAAATTGCGAATGCCAGGAATCAGTTGTTTCTTAACCCAGGATTCAAAAGTAGAACTGTTCATTGCTCCATGATAATCTTGCCCCCTTTTTAGGTCAGTAGCATATATCAGACCAGCACCTACAAAATGTGATGCTTCGTACACATGCCTCAGTTTGTACATAATTAATGCCATTAAAACTGAAAACATTTGTACCTGGTACAAAACCTTCTCTCATTCCTGCATGAACCACGACTAGCCTCCTTCCCTCTGGTGGTCTTTTAATTACTCTTTTACTGGTGCCTTTAATGGTAGTTGCCATGAATAAGTAGTTGAACCTAATGAAAATGATATTTTTGTCTCATAATTTTTACACATAAGTAATATACATTTTCAAAGGGATCTTTTACCATTCATATAGATCCATGTGTCATCAAGGTACACTACAGTCTTTGGGTTTTGACTTCTTATTTTTCATATAGTCTGCCACAAAATATAACCTCTTTACATTTATTTCATTTGACTCACAAATACGAATATTTGGGTTTCCTTTCTTCCATGCTAAACCATTTCCTTAATAATTCTGTACAATGTTGTGCATGACCCTCTGATTGAAAAAAATATCATTATTTTCCTTCATGTAATGCCAAACATCTGTAAGTGAGAGTCTTCTGCCTGTTGCAAATGAATAGGTCTTTAGAAAGTCTTCAAAAAGTGAGCCACATACTTCATCATTACTCTAAATATAAAATATCTTACCATTATCAGCTTCCTGGTAAATATATAGCTGCTAATAGCTTCTCTTGCAAATCCATCAGCTGAATCTCTCACGGTCATGAACGCTTCCTCTTACTTTTAATAGATTTTCCTGCCTTATAATCCCTAATAACGTTTGCTAGAGTTGTATAAGGTCTCTGTAATATATGAATATATTTCAATAAAATAATTATGATTCACATACACATGTTCATTGTGAAGACGTTCTTGAGGCATGCAATAAAGTCAATAATTATTGTGACATTGATGGCTTACCCCCACAATTACAGCTACCTTTGCAATGACACTGCTCTCAGGAAGTTTCACTTCTTTACGAGAATTTTTCTCGCTCTTGTACTTATTAACATTAAGACGGACCTGCCTTCCACCACTCCATAAAATCCACTTCCCCTTCTGCTTCACTGGAGAGTTATTTCTGGAATTACCTGACATTTCTAAAAATGTCAAGCCCAGCGCACAACAAGATTTTCCTTAGGAAACAATTCGCGCACTGGAAACGCAAAAAAAAATTGCTTTTTCAGCACGCAAGTGCGGGATGCGGCTCACTCGCATAAGCTCACAATCTCCACACGTTTTGCTGGTTGAAACCGTTGAAGTTGGCACAAATTCATTTCGCTCGCATGCATGCCAGTCTCCAGCCAAAAAAAAAGTCCCTGGCAGCTGTACTTCCATTACGTGGGGAATTTACGTTGGGGTTGGCACCTACTTTCTCCAACTTAAATGGTAATCAAAAGTCCCTAAGACAATGTAGTATGTATGGCGGGTGGTTTACGGGAGGTTGGTATTGCCAAGCTTTCTGGGTCACATCTTACGTGGAATAAATCTTAGCATTGAACGTGTCCAACCCGGAACAACGGGCCTAAACTGCCCAAGGTCGTCAAACGGACCTTGTGAGTCGGGCCGCGCCGCGCTCGTCACCAGAGGTCACCACGTGGTGCGCGGCGCTTCGCCGGTGATTCACGCGGGACGCGCGGGAAAGTGCGGCCGCGCCCGGCTTTGTTTCGGCTGAAGGCCTCGCACCCTTCTACCGGCGACGGCGCACTCGACTGCACAACCGCATGCAACGTCTTGCGGAAACGCCCCAGGCGGCGCTGGTGTTGCAATCAATCGGTTCGTGCTTTCTCCGGTTGCAGGGTAACCAGATCGTCAAGATAGAAAAAGGGTACATGCCATAATAACTTTTTTTTAAATTTATTTTACCCGATCGACCAAAAGCTATATATATATATATATATATATATATATATATATATATATATATATATATATATATATATATATGCAAGTAAAATATAGTTAAATCACGGATCACGGAGTAAAATTTAATTTTAGTTTATACATCACCATCATTCCTCATTTTTTCATTATATTTCTAAACGTTTAGTTTTAATATTGGTTTTTCTATTGTGGGGACAGGAAATAACGGAACATGAAAACGTTAAAGAAAAATGTAATACTGAAGATTAGGATATTTTCTCAAATACATGTAAAGTGATATTTTTTCAATAGATGAAATCTTAACACAGTTTTCATTTCCATACAATGATATTGATTCAGTGGTGAGTTGTAGTTGACATTAACATAATTGAAAAGATTGAAGGCGTTGTCATTGTCAACAATAGTATTTATTTAAAAAATAGCAGCTTTCGATGGCTTAGCCATCATCATCAGTTTTCTGGTACAAGAAAAATATAAAATTAGAATTAACATAGTTACCTAATTTTAAAAAACATCTTAAGAAATGAAAGGAGAAGAATTAAAGAAAAGAAAAAGAAAGAATGAAAGAAAGAAAGGGGGGACGGAGAGTTAGATCTTTATAATATAAAATAATTTATATAATTTAAAACATCTTAAGAAATTAAAGAAGAATTAAAGAAAGGAAAGAAAGAAGGGGACGGAGAGTTATATCTTGTAAGTTGAGCCGTTTCTTACCTGCTGTCTGGGAGCCACAAAAACGACTACGTTGGCTCGGGCGTGTCCCGCAGCTTAAGAACCGACCGTGGGGTGGAGGAGGAGGGTTAATGGCCTGGGTGCGGTGTGCTGTGTTGTGTCAGCCCCGAAGTGTGTGGTGTGAGGGTGGTGTCAAAAAAGTAATTTTAGCAGAGGGGAGGGGTTGTAGTTATGTTTACATTCAGTAGGTTACTATTGAGATGAATGTGAAGGTTTTCCAATGTTAATCTGGTATGATATTGATTTTCTATTTCCAGTATGTGAATGTCTGTGTGTGGATTGAATGTGTGACCTGTCTGAAGTAAATGATTGGCAAAGTGAGATTTGCAGGTGTTGTGTTTCCAAGCGTGTATATGTTCTTTTATTCTTGTATTGAAAGTTCTGCCTGTTTGACCAATGTATTTTGCTTCGCAATCGTGGCAATGTAGTGCGTAGACACCGCTTTTTTCTAGAAGATCTGTGTGTGTTTTAGGAGCTAAGATTTTTCTGAGAGAATTTTGTGTTTTAAATGAAACTTTGATACCGGCTTTGTGTATATTGTGTGCGACTTTTTCTGAAAGTTTTCCAAAATATGGTAAGCAAGTGTACGACAAGCTCGTACTTGTCTGATAGTGTTACGTTAGAGAGTGTAGTGTACATTTTCAGTTTTCGTTTGTGAATTTTGCGGCGTAATATGTTGTTGACAAGAGCTGTGTTGTAGCCGTTTGCTATAGCATGTGTTGAATAGTGTTCAGTTCTTGCAGAAAATGAGATTTAGTGAGAGGCAGGCTTAGTAATCTGTGTAACATGTAGCGGAGGGCGGCGTTTGTGTTGAATAGGGTGTTGTGGATGAGAGTGTCTGTGTACGTCGGTTTTCTGAAAATATTGAATGCATGTTTGTTTTCAGATATGCTGATATTGAGGCCTAGGAAATTGATAGATTTGTCTTCATTCTGTAGTTCTGTAGTGAATTTTATAGTAGGATGTATGTTGTTGAGGAAGTCAGTGAAGTGGTCAATTTGTCTAGTCGTACCGGTCCAGAGAACCAGGATGTCGTCTACGTAACGCTGCCAATATGTGATATGTTTAAGAAGTGGATGATTTGAGAGGAAGATGTTCTGTTCGAAAGAGTCCATAAAAATATCTGCAAGGAGAGGATAGAGGGGTGAGCCCATAGGGATTCCTGAAATATGTCTGTAAAATTTATTGTCAAAAGTGAAGTAATTTTTGTCCATGCATAGGTTGGAGAGATTTTGGAGTTCATCACGAACGGGTATCGGACATGATTTGTCTAGTAAGTTACGTAGCAGTAATTTGCAATCTGAAGTCGGAGTACTAGGGAAGAGATTCTTTATGTCAAATGAAACAAGTTTTGCATAGGGTGGAACGGGAATCTGTTGGATCTTTTGCTTCTGGCAGGGGAACGTAGCGCCGAGCGGAGCGGTCGCTTTCAGGTGTGGGAAATCCTGGGCGTTGTTTCGTGGTACTGCGCGGGAGGCGGCTGTTGCGGCGCGGAGTTCTTTGGCTTCCTGCAGTTTTTTCAGCATGTTACGCCGGGGTTCTAAAGCATTGAGGTATACGGGGCAATCTTTGAAATTAGCGGGATGTTCCTCCTCGCAGTTGGCGCATTTAGGTTTGTTGTGGGTTTTGTCCGCTTTGCAGTCCGAAGTAGCGTGGTTTCCGGCGCACCCCATGCAGCGGGCGGGGCGGTGGCACCCGTTTTTGGTGTGCCCCCATAGCAGGCAGGAAGTGCACTGCGGGATCCTCTCTCTTTCGCGGGGTTCTTCTAGGTAAACTCTGCATTGGAGAATGTATTTAATGCTGCGGATTTCCGTCAGCTGGTTGTAGTTTACTTCTAGCTGGTATATACCTAGTGGCAGGAAGTTCTGAGGGCCTAACTTGCGTTTTAATTCACCGACGTGGTGAACTACAATGTTTTTCTCGGCTAATTCTGCTTTAATGTCTTCGCAGTTTACACACACACACATATAAAATTCAAAGTTCTTGAGAATGTTCTTTCGTATCTTTATTTTTTTATTTTTCACATGTACACTCTTTCATACTTAAATTTATATGTACAACACATTCACTCACTCATTCATACCACACAGCACAACCTGCGCTGCGTTTTTTTTTTTTTCTTTCTTCATTTTCCCCTCACCAGTAACCCTGGTGGGGCGTGAGTTTATTCGTTGCTTAGGGTATACCTAAGGCTCCAGCATTGCCGCTTATGGAGCTGCAGGGAGGGATTAACTTAAATAAACTATTCTAATTACTAAAACTAAATACAATGCCTCTTTGGGCGATTGAGGTTTTATACAAAAAAGTATAATTTATATGGAGAGTTAAGAGTTCATAGTATTGTTCATATGTCCTTCTTTTTGTATCACTCACTCATTCATTCTTAATCTATATGTACAAACACATGCACTCACACATTTATTCCACTTCTTTCACTGCACTATTTACACTTATTTACACTTGATTTACGCCACGGCGCCGACTTAGGCGTCCGTGGCGCCGCGACGCTTTCAGGGCCTGGCGGCTCAGGCCCGGCGGAGTGAGATTCCGCGCCTCCCACGCGGATTCCGTTATCTCGCAGCGGCGACCGCCTCCCACGCACTATCTGCTCCCCCGCGTCGCACAGTTCAGAGAACTTGTGCGGGGGAAGTGCGCGGAAGGTGAAGGCGACGTGGTTTGGACCCTTTCGTCTAAGGAACGCCCTGTGCACGCCGCTGTTCGCCGCTTTGCCGTGAAGTGTTGTGTTACGAGTCAGTATATTATTGAAGAACATATATAAATACAAATTAAGAAAATCAGTTACGTATTCATATTTAAATTTGCTGGCAACCATATATCTGTGATTGTAGGTTATTTATAAGTGGGAAAATGATTCACAGAAAGTACATACTGTTTCTCAGGCTTGTTTGATGAAGCTAACGCTAACAATACGTGATGAAATGCATCGGCTCTAAATTGCACATTGTGATTTTCTAGGAATCTTTTCAACTGTGTTTTATTCCACATTCTTGTAGGTAATCTCTCCAACTATAAGCAAAGAAAATACAAAATTATTTCTTTTATTTCCTTTATGGAAAATAAGACATCTGTTGTTTTGCATCTTGAAATTACAGAAATGAGAATATTGCCATTATATTGTTTCTTCAGAATAATGTAATTGATATTAAACTGTTACTTGCATGAGCACTGTGATAAGATGCATTATCTAGCACAATAACTGATGGGTTTTCAAGTTTTGGAAGCAGAGTATTCTCCAGCCATTCTTCAAACATCTCCCCAGTCATCGTTCCGTGGTAGTCTTCTGTACTATTTTGCGATGGAAACACCAGGTCGGCACCATCCACAAATCCCTCCTTTCCTCCCGCACGTAGAACTATATATCGTTGCCCTTCACTAACATTCTTTCGCACACAGCTGAGAATACTTGCATCTTGCCTCGTTTTGGAAGCATAACCTAACAAAAATTGCGCAAATACATTTTGTACAACTATTTGAATAGATATTTATCATAACCTTACTTTGTTCTTTGAGATCAATGAAGTAAAACAAAGGATTAAATAACTCATGATTCAAATATTACATGGTAAAAAGCTTAATGAAGTACACACACGTATGTCTGCAATTACCTTTCGAAAAAAAAAACAAAAAAACAAGTCTCATCTAAGAAAACAAAATTCCACCCGTTATTCTTCAATTCCTTATACTGCCTTAAATATTCAGTCCTGTGTGCACTGGGGTTAGCCAGTGAAACGGGAAGATTTAAATAACTAATTCTTTAAGAAAAATAATTTTATTATTTAATGGTTATAAGTATAAAGAAAAAGGTAGCCATTTACTGTACAATAAGTGAAAAAATTATTTTTTGAATATAACATTTGTCAAATGTCTTCCATTGGAATCTATGCACTACTGCAGCCGGGCCTGGAAGTTGCTCATGACATTTTGCAGCATATTGACTGGTATTCCTTCGATTTCGTCCCGAATTCGTTGTAAGGCTGGGATAGTTCTAGGTGGATCGTTCTGAAAAACTCTTGTTTTTAAATAACCCCATAGAAAAAAGTCGCAGGTTGTCAAATCTTGAGGGCGAGGGAACCAAGGGATATCCCCGTTTCGGGAAATAGCGCCGCCTGAAAACACAGCATTCATGGCAACTCTTGTAGTGTGGCTTGTTGCCCCATCTTGTTGGAACATTGTGTGTTCATTCACTGGAAAACGGGCGAGTTGTGGCGTAAGAAAGTTCTGGATCATTGCAACGTAACGCACCGAGTTAAGTCACAGCACTTTCATTGATACCCTCATGAAAAATGGGCCTATGATTCCTCTTGGCGACATTGCGCACCAAACCGTCACTTTTTCAGCATGAAGAGGCATTTCACGAAGTGCGCCAGGGTTTTCCTCCGACCAGTATCTGAAGTTTTGTTTATTAACAAAACCAGAGAGGTGGAAATGCGTCTCATCGCTCATCCACAAATTGTTTACTTGGTCGACATTTTCTTCAAGTCTTCGGGCCATTTCCTCACAAAATTGTAATCGGTTCTGATTGTCAGTTGGTTTGAGAGATTGCACAATCTGTATTTTGTATGGGTGAAAATTTAAATCTTCACGAAGAATCCTTCTCTCCGAAGTGTTACATATTCCAAGGCGTAGAGCATGTTGTTTGGCAGATCGGCGTGGACTTTTGAGCATTGCCCGTTGAACAGTAGCGATGTTTTGAGGGGTTCGAACGGTTTTTGCACTCCCACCTCGTTTTTTAGACGTTGATCCAGTTTGTTCAAGGTTGTTTATCCACGAACGAATTGCGTTATCCGAAGGAACAGGCCTGTTGCGCGGTATGTTGAAATGGCGTCGAAAAGCACGTCGCGTTTTCACCAAAATCTCACCATTCGTGTAATACGCTTGAACCGCGTAGCCACGATGTTCACCCGTCCAACGATCCATCTCAACTAAATGGCGGGTCACGCAGGTGGAACGGAGCCGGCCACTATTACCCCCACCACTCACATTCCAACTGTCAAGGCCATCTCCAATCTTCCCGTTTCACTGGCTAACCCTGTATCAGCTCTTTCTACCAAGGCTCTTTCTACGATTATCGGTCTTCTCCCATGAAAATCCCATCTCCAATAATAATTTTCTTAAACTTGACTTGCTACCATAAAATCCCACATCCTCATTTTTTCTTATTTCCACTACCAAAGAATCTAATGTCACATGTTCACCTGAAAAGAAATGATCATCAATTCAAATGTGAACTTCAATAGAAGTAAACTGCTCAAGTAATTAAATATACATTAAAACTTGCCCTTTTCACACATCCCGTAAATAATTTTTCGGATTATCCCCTTGCCAAAGTCGTCCATTTTGTTGATTACAGGCGCTTTTCTGTTTCTCATCTTGTTGGGAGTTCTTAATTCATTAATGTTCTTCGTATAGTACCTAAATAAACAGAATTCCTTCAGTTACACTTTCATTAATCACACAATACCAATCATTAAAGAATAATAATTATAATAATAGAAATTAAGTAATTATAATATAAAAGCTTAGTTCATAACTGTATTCTTGCTCAAATTTAGCAATTCCATCGTTAAATTCACAACCGATCCACATTCCAATCTTCCTTCCCTTTGCATTTCTTCAATCTTTTTAGCTACAAAAATTATATCTTCTTGTCGCTGGCGTGAACAAGGCGGACGCCTTCGCGCCCTTGGGCTTCATTCACAATCGTGAATTTTATAAAAACTAATATAACACAAAGCACAGAACCACGAAACGCTCGCAATCACAGCTCGCCACACAACAGCACAAAGGCCGGAACCACGTGCATCGATACGCATCTTGCATCCAGGTCTCGGTTTTAAAATATAATATTTATCACACAAAAAGTAAATTCAATGTAATATATAAAGAAAAAAAGAATTTTTACAGAAGAGCACATAACACTGCACTTCCTAATCTCAATTATTTATCGCAGCGCACAATATTTTTGTCGGACGAGGACATTACAAAAGGAAGAGTCGAAGCCCTTTACAAGTTTGCCAACTGCAAACAAACGAATGCGAGGAGTTCAATGGGCTCAAGGGCACGACAACCACAGCACCTTCACTTAGGTTGCCAGCAGTAGCTGTCACTTTGGCTCAACCTTAGGAAAATCGCTCTATAGATAAGTCGGGGGAGCGGAGAAGAGGTTTCAACAGGAGAGTTCTATTTTGAATTTTGGCCGCAAGATATCGAGCGTGCGCATGCCAACGAAGAGCGCTGTCAAGCAACACGCCCAGATATCTAATTGAAGATCAGATATAAAATGTTCTAACTGCTGGGCTTTAAAGATTGCACTTCGCGCGTACCATGAGCCGACGCGGAGAGGTGCTGTTCGCATGTCTGCGTTAGAATTCCTAGGCATTGTTAGGCAACATGTTAAGGAATTGCTCGAAAAGCTCTAGGAAGTGGCTCCTAGAGATAGTCGGCGCAGCAGCTGCGGGTGCAGTGGGCCGCGCAACACAAAATTTAGCATACTGAATTTTCAATGCTTTAATGAGAGTTCCAGGTGGAACAAACAAATCTTTAAAATATTCTTCCTTAAACTTCGGTTTATTCCCAGTCTGCCAGTTAAACGCAGCATACGAATAAGGATGATCACGTTGCACAATTCTAACTAAAGGTTTAAACACTAAAGTACCCTGCGATGGCCGAAATCTTCTAAACCTCATCATCCGAGAGACATATACTTCCTGTGGCGCCGGCGGCGACCACGGCGAGACCGGCATTTCTTTCCAGACCTCCGTCGCCCAAACCACCTCCCCTTCAAAGCCATCACTATCTGCTTCTACAAATAAAAGACGCGACTTCAATTCTTCATCATCAATTATATTAAAGTTTGAAACAAAAATAACTAACCCAGTAAATGTAACAACTCTACACGATAATCCCTTTACATCTACGGGGAACGGCCTACCTTCACATAAACGCTTTAATTTAGAAACATGAGTACGCCACAAACTAAAATCAAACTCCTCAAACACTACAACTTTATGTTCTTTTGACAATTCAGCAAAGCAAAAGTTCCCCGGCTCCGGCAAATAAATATTCCTAGCATTAATCGTACCCCCTAGTAATAATTCGATAAACCTAGTGTTACCCACAGCGGGTGGTCCCCACAAATATAACTGCTTTCTCCTAAGCTGATCTAAACGTTCCAACGCCGAGTTCCACCACTCGGCAACCTCCAACGTCCAGTTATTCCTCGCAATATCAACCTTACGCAAATCAACCACACGCAAAGTTTCTGAATGGACTTCTCTATGAAACCTCTCCAAATACTTATACCTCGGCCAATGTAATGTAACAAACGGATCAGACACATTAAACACAGGAGTACGGCGAGCCCACTGATAGGACTGTTAGTAAAACAATTCTGATTCTGAAACATTATGAAATACATCACGATCTTCCTTAGATAAATACTTTAAACAATTCCGCTTACTCCTACAACTTTGTCAAAAACTCCATTGTCAGAAAACATGTACTTTCGTTTCTCCTTGACGGACTCCAGACATTTACGAAGATCCGCCAACAAAATAGGATTCACCGTATTTATGAAAAATTCATTTCCTTGGGTGCTGCGCCGCATATGTAACATTTCTGTGATGAAGTATACTGCGATAAACTACTGCAGACCTTGCCATCGACCATGGTGCACAGAAGTTTGTGCGTGACTACAACGGTTTTTGTTTCTGACAAGGAATATGTTGTAGGCACTAGCTCTTCTAGTTGAGAATGAATGCTTCCCATTTCCTTCCTAATGACAGATTGAGTCTCTTTGACATAACTGATTTTAATAGGCCTACAAAACCGAGTTGACGATGATCGTGTATTTTGCCATATATTCTTACCTCTTCTCGTATCTGAATAGAGTTGTACATGCACCAATGATACACTAAAAATGTTTTCGTCCGACTGGTATTCACTATCTTGATATATTTGTTTGTAGCAGCTCTGATCCGTCGAACCATCACATCCCCACTTCGAAATTAGCACGCATTGTACTTCTGCCTCTGTGTTTTCAAGAACATCATACTTCACTTCGCACAATCTAAAAAAGGTGTGGTCCAGTAGCGCTTGCAATTTAATTTCTACATATTGCTCTGTAACTACTACACTTTCCTTTGAAGGATAACATTTTTCTTTGGGCTCTTTCACAACATGATAGGGTGGGTAGAGTCCACAGTCATATTCAAGAGCATTTTCCCTCATTTCCTTGTACTGGTTTGTTGACATATGCAGATCATTAATGCAAGAGCCTGGTCACCGTTCATACGCCTGGGCTTTGTACAGGGTGCGCCAGAGAAACTTACTTATTTGAAAGGTCAATAAAAACAAAAGTACTTCAGTTATTGTTTTAATTTTTTTTTTATTTGAGAATACAATATCCCAATTTTTTTTTTATGCAGTTTTGAAAATGACATCGGATAAATGGCGACCTCCATTGCGCATACACTGATGAAGTCGATTTTTGAAATTCGTATCCACTCTTTGCAGCATATCAATCGGTATGTTGGCAATGGCGTCGCGAATGTTGTTCTTGAGGTGTGCTATGGTCCGTGGTCGATCGACATAAACCAGGGATTTCAAATAACCCCATAAACAGAAATCGCATGGAGTCAAATCTGGAGAGCGTGCCGGCCATTGGAGATCGCCTCTGAGAGAGATGAGGCGGTCGGGGAAATGTTGTCGCAACAAATTGATTGTGTCTCGTGCTGTGTGTGCTGTTGCTCCATCTTGCTGAAACCACACGTTCCTAACGTTCATTTCTTCGAGTCTTGGAAGAAAAAATTCCTCGATCATGTTCCTGTAACGAGCTCCATTCACGGTAACTGCGCGCTCATTTTCTTCAAAAAAATAAGGACCAATTATTCCCATTACCGACATCGCACACCAGACAGTAACTCGCTCACAATTAAGTGGCTTCTGGTGAAGCTCACGCGGATTTACACCACACCAATAACGCATGTTTTGCTTGTTGACGCAACCGGAAATGTGGAAGTGAGCCTCGTCACTGAAAAAAACGACCGCGTCTTCAGGCAGGTTGTCAATCAGCATTTCACATGCATTTTGACGGGCAACAAAATCGCGTTCAGTTAATTCCTGCACAACAGCCAGTTTGTAGGGATGAAATTGCAGGTCTTCATGCAGAATTCGTCGAACAGTGGTGTCAGAAATTCCCATAGCAGCTGCGTGTTTGCGAGCCGAACGGCGGGGAGAACGCACAACTGACTGCCTCACTCTTTCGATATTTTCCGGGGTTCTGATGGTCCGTTGAAGTCCATTTCTGGGTTTAGCGACACTTCCACACTCCCGAAATGAGCTAACCCACGACAGAATCGAATTACGGCCAGGAACTTGTCTGTGAGGAGGAATTTCAAAGCGAGCGCGGAAGGCACGTTGCGTAGCAACAATTGAGCGACCGTTAGAAAAGAAGCTCTCGACTGCGAAGGCCCGCTGCTCTCTAGTCCACAGCATGATGGCAACTGACTGGAAGGAGAAAAAAACTTGGGACCTTCCCCCTCCTAATACGCCTCCTCTCGCCCCTCTAACGGCCCAACTCACCGCGCGGGAATTTTTTCAAATAAGTAAGTTTCTCTGGCGCACCCTGTAGAAACCTCTTCTCTAGCTCTTAATAATCGTGTAGCACGTTGAGGTGAAGAAAGGGAGAGCTCTGCGACAATTTTTGCTGCATTTCTTTTACCAGAGTCTGAGACATTTTTGAGAAGCTGCTACTAATTCAGAGGACGTTGCTGTATCGATGATATCCTTCACCTTTCTTCGCTTTGTAGCAACACTGGCACCACTGAATAATTTTCTTACAAGATGCATGATTTTTTTAAAATTAAAATCTTTCTTTTTTATTATTTCCGTTTGTAATATATATTTCTGAGCTATTTTTTAAGATAAATTGAATTAATTGGTCGTCCTACTTTTGTAATAGAAGATGAATGTGCAGTACTGGTTGATGGACCTGCACAAGGAAATTTCTCTTCGAATTTGATTTGTTTTGCAAGCCACACTTCATTCCGTTTCAAAAATGTCTCCTCACATCTTGCAGATGTTTGCCATCGCTCACTAATTTTTGAACATAACTTAGAAATTTCGAGTTTAAGTGATTTTCGGATGTCTTCTGAACAATCTTCTAAGCCTAATTGCACAGTTACATGCTCTAACACCTCGTTCCGTGTTTGCACAGTATTTGAGCGCCACACCGCGTTTACTCGACAGCCGAACTTCGGGGTTCACAAATCTGGCCCCGTGGCAACGCAACGTCGGCAGCCCTGGGGTTTTCTGCCTTTCGCCCTATGCGAGAGCCGGGTTTCTCGTCCCGATATAGCCTCTCTTTGTTCAGGGAGGCGTTCTCTGCATGCTGCCCGCTACCGCAACCTACTTCCTTGTGCATGAAATGCACGTAGCCAATATTTACTGTATGTGGCGACTGTATGACGCCACACTTAGTATTGCGGTCCAACGGGAATTTCCTAAACCGGCCGCCGACTGCCAATGACTCAGAAGGGTGCAAGAGGTGGCTTAATGAGAGGTGTAAAGAATAATGAAAGGGTACAAGTAAGAGAGAGAGAGAGAGAGAGGAGGGAGAGAGCGAGATGAAAAAAGGAGCACAGAAGCTATTTGAGTTAAGCTCGGACATTGTTTGGACGCGAACCCGTCTGTTACCTGCGTTAATTACTATTTGACCGTCTTCTGTCCAGACATTCCGCAGCTGGAACCGCGAGATCGCAGCGTGCAGCACGGCCAGACTGGTGCGTGAGGACTTCGCGAATGGTAATTCTTTGGCCTTTCAAAAGCCTCTTCGACTGGAAGAAATGTCGCCGTTTCCTGTAACTCACAAACTTTACTATAATTGTCCTGTATTTCCCAGCATGTTTGCGACCGACTCTATGGCTTTTATCTATATCATTAAGTGACAAGTCTACACTTATCTTTTTGGCCACATCAATGACCATATCGTCGGTGTTTTCGCCATCCTGCTCTTCTAAGCCAAATATACGCAGACAATTCCTTCTGCTATACATTTCAAGCTGGTCCGTATTCAGCTTTAGCTCAGTTTTCAAGTTGCGAATCTCTAGATGGCGCTCTTCAATTTTTTTCTGCAACGACAAAATAAGATTTTCATTGAAGGCCATCGATTCTTACAGCTTTGCAGCCACTACATCTGTTAAAGTAGAGGCAAGAGATTGCAAAAAGCTCTCTGAATGAAGAGTCCGCTCGAAGACCGCATCAACCTAAATCATACGCACAAAAATAAAAGAAAAAGGAAAATGTCCACACTTCAGGCCCTCCATCTTTCGTCGATCCTGTTTGTTTCTCTGAGAAACGTATGAGCAATGGCGGTACCAAAGTGGCAGCGTACATCCTGTTGTTACTCGCATTTGCGAGTACAAAACTACAAAATATTTTAGGAAATAGTTTGTGCTCACACTAATGCGAGCGAAATCTGAGCAAGCAGTACGCACTTTGTGATATTGTTAATTGCGTTTTTATTGTTAACCCCCATCAAAATTAGACTTTCAAACAGTTCAGTTTTCTCCAATCTTTGAAGTAATAAGAAAGTTACATGAAAAAAAAACAAACGAAGATTCCAGTCAATTTAAATATATTAGAAGCAGACGTTTCGGCCGAAATTGTAAGGCTCTCTTCAGTGTCTGAAAGGTCAACACAACCAATCAGTTACAATCTTACATAATATTATTAGTATAAAACAAAAACAATGAGATAAGGACGTGGTACCTGCAAATTTCCTAGGTTATTTTATACCATAATGTCGAGATATAATATAAAACCAGGCACTTCTAATCTTAAACAATGGTAGTCTAAAGGACCATATTGGAAAGGCATTGGCATTTTTTTCTTGTAACGTTTGATTTATCCGGTGAATTCTGATTTATTTAATAAGAAAGTGATGTCACATTGCAATGGCGGACGGCTCACCTTATACAGAGCGTTTTTTTAATCGTTCGCCGAAGGTTCGGGTCGCGTCGCCTGGGCAGTCGAGGGCCCGCCCACCGAACGAAGCGCTGACTCACTCCCTGCTGACACACGGGAACTATTGCTGAGCTTGTCTTACCTTAAAAAGAAGTTGCAGAAAGCTGTGTCCTTCGGCTCGAATACATTCTTGGCACCTCCGGATCATGCTCTGATTTACTCTTAGAAGTCTCGCGGAATTTCTCCGATTTTCTCTTCAATAGAGCGCAGGAGGTCTTCCTCCAAAAGCTGGTTTTATGCATTCACCTGATCTTTCTAGTACCCCAAAGGAAAAAGTCACAAGGAGTCAGATCAGGTGATCTAGGAGCCATAACCCACAATTAATTATTCGATCGTCTATAAACGTTATTTAAAAAGTTCATTGATCGAACCGAATCCTGTCGAAAGTAAACACAGACGCCTCTAAGATTTTCTTGGGGATTGTTGTAATCTTATCGAGACTTCGTTCACACTCTGTAAGGACACGGTTCTTTTGAAACTTTTTTCAATTAAAATTCCATGGATGCGAATATTCTTTACAAGCTTCAGAATTTTCGACGATGTGGAATATTCACACCCGAAAATTTGTCACTTCAACTCTTGCGGCATTTACTGGCAGACTTAAGTCGAACGAAGGTGTCGTAAAGAAATGCCGAATCCTGTCGAAAGTAAACACAGACGCCTCTAAGATTTTCTTGGGGATTGTTGTAATCTTGTCGAGACTTCGTTCACACTCTGTAAGGACACGGTTCTTTTGAAACTTTTTTCAATTAAAATTCCATGGATGCGAATTTTCTTTACAAACTTCAGAATTTTCGACGATGTGGAATATTCACACCCGAAAATTTGTTACTTCACCTCTTGCGGCATTTACTGGCAGACTTAAGTCGAACGAAGGTGTCGTAAAGAAATGCTTCCTGTTTCAAAGAGAGCTTCTTGTTTGCTTTTCTCTTGCGCCTCCACGTTTTCCGTTCGCGTGGCGCAGCGGCGGCACTGCATCAGATGACCTCGTTAAAGCCCGCGTTAGTTGCCATAAAGAACGATCGTCCGGCGACAGCTTTTTTAGTAGGTTTCCCCACTTTGTGTTCCTGTACTCAGCCAAGGCGTCGTCTACACGCCTTGGTTCAATGTTAATTTCTTTTCTTGAGACAACAGAGACTGCTCAAAGATTTTCATTTGGTCTCTTCATTTTTCTTTGAGGTGTTGCCTTAATCATTCTTGTCGCATCCTCTTTTGCTACCGCTTCTTCTGCCACAGCGGGTTCAGGTTCTGAAACCTCCAGAGGTGGTTCCAAACTGTGCATCACAAATTTAAGATATTGTGATTTTTCTTATGAAGTCATGAGAGTGGCACTTACATGTGTATTATTCGAAGTTTTATTTTCGATTGCAGCTAGTCAAAACCAAAATTAAAGTGTGTTGTAAACATTACAGGTGCCAGGTACACAGAATTTAGTGTCGTGACGCTGGCGACATTAGGAGGGAGCGGGAGGGCGTACCATAAAGAAAACTGGCTCCTAGAGAATTTCCTGTTTATTAAGGGATTTCTTACACTAGCCATAGACTTATAACTTCGACTCACATGGTGAAAGGCCGCAGACAAGTCACTCGGTGAGGGCGGTGTAGGTGGCGGCAAGGCTCGGCGGCGTCGTCTCAACATCCACGCGACTGGTTGGCTTGCTCTAACCAAAGCGCCTAGTCCGTCAGGAAGCCAGGGTTATTCACTCGGCGCCAGCGTACCTCCCAGATCGCGCGGAACCACGTGACAGTTCCGATACTTGTCCAGAGCGCCTAGTGCCAGCAGGCAGCCAGGGTTATTCACTCGGAGTGGAGTACAGGAGACTGCCCCGGGTGGAGCAGCGCCGGAGATTATATAGGTCGCCAAGGCGGTCAAGGGTCGCATGTCGTCATGGTGTGTCACCCGGCGCTTCATCCGGGAGCATGGGGAGGGTGCAAGGGTTGGTGCCACGCCGCGCCTGGCGGCGGGATGTGTCAGACCGTCGGAAAGGAAAAGGGGTGAGTCGATGGGTACAAGGGTCGGCGCCGAGATGCGTCAGTCGGTCTGCAAAGAAAGGGTGAGTCGAAAGGCGCAAGGGTCACAGCTTGTCACCACATTAGTGCCAAAAAAGATGGTACCAAACTTAAATTTACGACAGACTGAAATTAATACAAAAAATCCTTTTTCGTTATTCCACAGTCAAATGACGTTACCTATGTCGATGGAAACCGGCCGAGAAAGACGCGAAAAGCCGTGCCATTTTCATCGCGAAGGCAAGTCCCTCAGGCGCCACGTGACGAAAAGCAAAGTCTAACCATTCGCGCGTGGAGGACGGTCAACGGGCTCTGGCTTCTTTGTACACCAGCAGGGCCGAGCGTTCGTGAAAGCTGGCTGCAGTTGCAGCGCGACGAGCTGTATTTCCGTCATTGGTGCTTCCGGGCCCTGGTGTTGGGCGATCGACGATTAGACCTAAACTTGTCCGGAATCCATTTTGTGTTTCTTTCTTGCGGCTTTCTACACGTTGCTCTGTCGCACTACGCGCTTGCCAAAAGCCCGCACGGTGCATGCTGGCAACATTCAAAGAATCGTATCCACGCATGCAATGTGGACAATCCAAATTGCAGTTTTCTCTGCAGCATTTCGTCGACATTGAAGGTCTTAGAAATTGCGTCCCTCAAATAGCAACACTGGTTTGATTTGGTCGATGTTACTGCATTACACACTTTTCCATCTATCATTGTCAATGCTAACTTGTATCTTACTGATGTTTTCTTGCCATCAATTACAGCGGGGAAACGAGCGAGTAATTCAATTTCTTCCTTTACGCTATCTTCTTCCTTCACCGTGGCTTTCGAGTCTTCACGCAAAAGTTGAAGCCTGGGTGGCCTGCAGAATCCAGTCGAAGTCGATGGGGAATTTTTTCAAATGGCAACTTTATCGTTTGACTCATTGCCCTTTGCAATAAATAGCAGAGAAATAATTGACGTGCAAAAAAGATGCGACAGACACATTGCTATCAGAGAGACTGCTTATACTACTACGTTCAGAGCTACCATCACATCCCCATTTTCAAACGATGCTCATGTCATTCAACTGCTCGTGAGAATAATCGCTGATATCTTATGTATTTTAATGAGTCTGTCTACGGAGTGGTCCAATAAACTCTTCAGTTTGACCTCTGCTTTACTTACAGTGATTGTGATAGAGGAAGAGTACAGATAACATCTTTGTTTGGCTATTGCTACTTGTTTGGAGGGTAGAGCTTGCAATTGTTTTCAATGCTTGTTGATCCTAACTGTTGATTCTGCCTTGTCGAGAGTTTACAGTCCAGAAAAATGGAAAGCGCAGCATCAGATAGTGAATTTTCTTTTCTGGCGTGAAAAGCACGAAAGTATTTTGACGCTCTGGATGGAGTCTTTAGCGTTGCTTCTTTGATCACTTTCGATACGTGGAACTGCCCCAAACACCGTAAAGTCATTTGAGTGGCATACGGTAACTTGGATGAAGAAAACGTTACACGAACTTCTGCTTTCCTGCGCTTTCAGTGATCACTTAGTTCAATAAAGGGCGTGGAAGGACGACCACCTTTACTTCTCACAGAACTCTTCATAAACAGAACAAAAAAAGAAAAGAGGAACTTGCAACCATTAACAGTACTTTTGGAAGAACGTGTTCTTTTTTCTGTGAACGTTTTGCTGCATCCTTCTCATTTTGTGGAATAGAGCCGCAAAAGAACCATTTTTAGGCACGTACACATTGTACCGCGGCGTCCGGGTCAATGACCCCCATCTCGATCAGGTTTTTCGTCCAGTTTCCCTGATCAATTGAGCAAATGCTGAGATGGCCCCTTGTTTTGCGTCTGGACACAAATGTAACTTCATTATCTGTGCAAGTCTTCTAGGATTCGGTAGGAAATACAGTTTATGGGGAAATATTAAAAAGTTATCTGTAACAAATTTGAGATTTCTTTTTCAAATTAATTTTTCACAATTTTCCGAGTGAACTATTAAGTAGCCTGATAGGCCTGTACGACTCGGACAGTTTCGGATTCTTTCCCTGTTTATGTAACGTTGAAACGTGAGCATGTTTTCCACTGACTCGGAAAGTGCTGAAACATAAATATTGTATTAAATAAAGCGCCCCAAAACAGTATGGCTTGCCGCAGCAGCTTCTTCAGGACGTCGTTAGAGATGCCGTCTTGGCCGGGAGCTTTTTTAGCTTTCAGCTCCGCAATGGCCGCTTTTACTTCTATTTCGTCAGTGAAACTCGGCTCGTTGGTGGGCGTGTGCAGTGCTGCCATCAGTTTGTTGCACTTCGATAACGTGCAGTATTGGCGGCGCCTCCTCGACCGGCTGAAACTGAGATTCTAAAACATTAGAAGTTCCGCTTTCGCCTCGTTGGACTGGGCGTATTCTCCTGTGCTGGTTTGGAGCGGCGGCACTGTAACAGGTTTCTTGGAAAGCATACGTGTGATTTTTCCATAATGAATTGTCCTCAGGTTTCAGGCCTGAAAGAAATTTATCCCACTTCTGATTGCGAAATTCGTTTTCATAAGTATTATTCACATAAGTAATATACATTTTCAAAGGGCTCTTTTACCATTCATATAGATCCATCTCTCATCAAGTTACACTACAGTCTTCGTTATTTTTCATATAGTCTGCCACAAAATATAACCTCTTTACAATTATTTCATTTGACTCACAAATACGAATATTTGGGTCTCCTTTCCTCCATGCTGAACCCATTTCCTTAATAATTCTGTACAATGTTGTGCATGACCCTCTGAATAAAAAAATATAATTTTCCTTCGCGTACTGCCAAATATCTGTGAGTCTCTTCTGCCTGTTGCAAATGAATAGGTCTTTAGAAAGTCTTCAAAAAGTGAGCCACATACTTCATCATTCCTCTAAGTATAAAATATCTTACCATTATCAGCTTCCTGGTAAATATATCTGCTAAGAGCTCCTTGCAAATCCATCAGTTGAATCTCTCACAGGTCGTGAACGCTTCCTCTTCTTACTTGGAGTTTTAATAGATTTTCCTGCCTTACAATCCCTAATAACGTTTGCCAGAGTTGTATAAGGTCTCTGTAATATATGAATATATTTCAATAAAATAATAATGATTCACACACACGTTCATTGTGAAGACGTTCTTGAGGCATGCTATAAAGTCAATAATTATTGTGACATTGATGGCTTACCCCCACAATTACAGCTACCTTTGCAGTGCCACTGCTCTCAGGAAGTTTCACTTCTTCACGAGAATTTTTCTCGCTCTTTGTACTTATAAACATTAAGAAGGACCTGCCTTTCACCACTCGATAAAATCCACTTCCCCTTCTGCTTCACTGGAGAGTTATTTCTGGAATTACCTGACATTTCTAAAAATGTCAAGCCCAGCACACAATAAGATTTCCCTTAGGAAACAATTCGCGCACTGGAAACGCAAGAAAAAAAAAAGACTTTCAGCACGCAAGTGCGGGATGCGGCTCACTTGCATAAGCTCACAATCTCCACACAACGTTTTGCTGGTTGAAGCTGTTGAAGTTGGCACAAATTCATTTGGCTCGCATGCATGCCAGTCTCCAGCCCGAAAAAAGTCCCTGGCAGCTATACTTCCATTACGTGGGGAATTTACGTTGGGGTTGGCACCTACTTTCTCCAACTTAAATGGTAATCAAAAGTCGCTCAGTCAATGTATGTATGGCGGGTGGTTTACGGGAGGTTGGTATTGCCAAGCTCTCTGGGTCGCATCTTACGTGAAACAAATCTTAAATAGTGCTGTGCGCCCGCGAGGCGCTTGTATTTATTTTTATTTAATAGGTAATTATTACATACAAATTAGAGAACGTGATGCTAAGTGGCTAGGCCGAAGGCCTTTAAGCCATTACAATACCTATATTCTACCGCGTTCTAACCTTACGTATTCTAGTATTCACCCCAAATGGTCTTTTCATCGCATCAGTGCCGCGGAAAAGAGACCATAAGGTACGGCTGAGAAAAAAAAACCCTGAAGGGGGGAAAAACCTTCCGTCAGAAGCCGGGTACATGCTAATCTATCCGGTTTTTAAACTGTATTTATTTATTTGGTGCGGGCGTCAGGCATTCTCCTTCCAGCGTTTGGCCTCCTCAGCACCTGAAAACAAACAGCACCACAGAAAATCGTCCGCACCAACGCCTCTGCCGATGTTTTCCCATCTGTATCAGGTAATATTGATCACAATCAACACTATATATTTCAATGATTTGCTTAGAAACAGTGACAAAGTAAAATATAATATTATTATAATTCACTTCTCAGCTGTAACTTGATAAAGGGCATTATGCCAAACCTGCTTCACATGGGCACGATCAAACTGGCTTCCAACATGAGTTTTATAATACCTTTTACAATCGTTCCATACCATTTCAATTGGGTTGTAGTGGCAGTGATAAGGTGGCAGTCGCAACACCTTATGCCCAGCAGCATTAATAATCTTGTCCACACGGTACCTATAAATATTTTACTGGCGTGAAAATATACTATTTCATAATCTGGATATTCTCAAGAATGTCATGCTTTTTTATTAGTAGGCTTAGTATTATTGGTCTTTTAACTCGTTATGAAGTGTTGTGTTAAAGAGTCAGTATATTATTGAAAAACATATAAATACAAATTAAGAAAATCAGTAACGTATTAATATTTAAATCGGCTGTCAACTATATATCTGTGATTGTAGGTTATTTATAAGTGGGAAAATGATTCACAAAAAATACATACTGTTTCTCAGGCTTGTTTGATGAAGCTAACGTAAACAATTCGCGATGAAATGCATCGGCTCTAAATTGCACAGTGTGATTTTCTAGGAAACTTTTCAATTGTGTTTTGTTCCACTTTCTTGTAGGTAATCTCTCCAACTATTAACAAAGAAAATACAAAATTATTTCTTTTATTTCCTTTATGGAAAATAAGACATTGTTGTTTTGCATCTTGAAATTACAGAAATGAGATTATTGCTATTTTATTGTTTCTTCAGAATAATGTAATTGATATTAAACTGTTACTTGCATAAGTGGGAAAATGATTCACAGAAAGTACATACTGTTTCTCAGGCTTGTTTGATGAAGCTAACGTAAACAATTCGTGATGAAATGCATCGGCTCTAAATTGCACATTGTGATTTTCTAGGAAACTTTTCAATTGTGTTTTGTTCCACTTTCTTGTAGGTAATCTCTCCAACTATTAACAAAGGAAATACAAAATTATTTCTTTTATTTCCTTTATGGAAAATAAGACATCTGTTGTTTTGCATCTTGAAATTACAGAAATGAGAATATTGCTATTTTATTGTTTCTTTAGAATAATGTAATTGATATTAAACTGTTACTTGCATGAGCACTGTGATAAGACGCATTATCTAGCACAATAACTGATGGGTCTTCAAGTTTTGGAAGCAGAGTATTCTCCAGCCATTCTTCAAACATCTCCCCAGTCATCGCTCCGTGGTAGTCTTCTGTACTATTTAGCGATGGAAACACCAGTTCGGCACCATCCACAAATCCCTCCTTTCCTCCCGCACGTAGAACTATATATCGTTGCCCTTCACTAACATTCTTTCGCACACAGCTGAGAATACTTGCATTTTGCCACGTTTGGGAAGTATAACGTAACCAAAAAAATTGTACAAAAACATTTTGTACAATTATTTGAATAGATATTTTTCATAACCTTACTTTGTTCCTTGAGAACAATTAAGTAAAACAAAGTAGGATAAAATAACTCATGATTCAAATATTACATGGTAAAAAGCTTAATGAAGTACACACACGTTGTATGTCTGCAATTACCTTTCGAAAAAAAAACCAAGTCTCATCTAAGAAAACAAAATTCCACCCGTTATTCTTCAATTCCTTATACTGCCTTAAATATTCCGTCCTGTGTGCACTAATATCAGCTCTTCCCACCAAGGCCCTACGATTATCAGTCTTCTCGCATGAAAATCCCATCTCCAATAATGTTCTTAAACTTGACTTGCTACCATAAAATCCCACATCCTAATTTTTTCTTATTTCCACTAGCAAAGAATCTGTCACATGTTCACCTGAAAAGAAATGATCAATTCAAATGTGAACTTCAATAGAAATAAACTGCACAAGTAAATAAATATACATTAAAACTTGCCCTTTTCACACATCCCGTAAATAATTTTTCGCATTATCCTCTTGCCAAAGTCGTCCACTTTGTTGATTACAGACGCTTTTCTGTTTCTCTTCTTGTTGGGAGTTCTTAATTCATTAATGTTCTTCTTATAGCACCTAAATAACCAGAATTCCTTCAGTTACACTTTCATTAATCACAAAATACCAATCATTAAAGAATAATTATAATAATAGAAATTAAGTAATTATAATATAAAAGCTTACTTCATAACTGTATTCTTGCTCAATTTTAGCAATTCCATCGTTAAATTCACAACCGATCCACATTCCAATCTTCCTTCCCTTTGCATTTCTTCAATTTTTTTAGCTACAAAAATGTCTTTTTGTCGCTGGCGTGAACAAGGCTGACGCCTTTTACGCGCTCTTGGGCTTCTCATTCTTCACCAAAGAGTATATCTTCACAATCGTGAATTAAATTTAAAAAAATATATAACACACAAAGCACAGAACCACGAAACGCTCGCAATCACAGTTCGCCACAACTTGCTCTTTTCACACATCCCGTAAATAATTTTTCGGATTATCCCCTTTCCAATATCGTCCACTTTGTTGATTACAGGCGCTTTTCTGTTTCTCTACTTGTTGGGAGTTCTTAATTCATTAACGTTCTTCTTATAGCACCTAAATAACCAGAATTCCTTCAGTTACACTTTCATTAATCACTCAATACCAGTCATAAAAGAATAATAATTATAATAATAGAAATTAAGTAATTATTATATAAAAGCTTACTTCATAACTGTATTCTTGCTCAAATATAGCAATTCCATCGTTAAATTCACAACCGATCCACATTTCAATCTTCCTTCCCTTTGCATTTCTTCAATATTTTTAGCTACAAAAATGATGTCCTCTTGTCGCTGGCGTGAACAAGGCTGACGCCTTCTACGCGCTCTTGGGCTTCTCATTCTTCACCAAAGAGTATATCTTCACAATCGTGAATTATATTTTTAATAAAATATATAACACACAAAGCACAGAACCACGAAACGCTCGCAATCACAGTTCGCCACAACTTGCACTTTTCACACATTCCGTAAATAATTTCGGATTATCCCCTTGCCAAAGTCGTCCACTTTGTTGATTACAGGCGCTTTTCTGTTTTTCTTGTTGGGAGTTCTTAATTCATTAATGTTCTTTTTATAGCGCCCAAATAACCAGAATTCCTTCAGTTACACTTTCGTTAATCACACAATACCAATCATTAAAGAATAATAATTATAATAATAGAAATTAAGTAATTATAGTATAAAAGCTTACTTCATAACTGTATTCTTGCTCAATTTTAGCAATTCCATCGTTAAATTCACAACCGATCCACATTCCAATCTTCCTTCCCTTTGCATTTCTTCAATTTTTTTAGCTACAAAAATGATGTCTTCTTGTCGCTGGCGTGAACAAGGCTGATGCCTTTTGCGCGCTCTTGGGCTTCTCATTCTTCACCAAAGAGTATATCTTCACAATCGTGAATTAAATTTAAAAAAATATATATAACACACAAAGCACAGAACCACGAAACGCTCGCAATCACAGTTCGCCACAACTTGCTCTTTTCACACATCCCGTAAATAATTTTTCGGATTATCCCCTTTCCAATATCGTCCACTTTGTTGATTACAGGCGCTTTTCTGTTTCTCTACTTGTTGGGAGTTCTTAATTCATTAACGTTCTTCTTATAGCACCTAAATAACCAGAATTCCCTCAGTTACACTTTCATTAATCACACAATACCAATCATAAAAGAATAATAATTATAATAATAGAAATTAAGTAATTATTATATAAAAGCTTACGTCATAACTGTATTCTTGCTCAAATTTAGCAATTCCATCGTTAAATTCACAACCGATCCACATTCCAATCTTCCTTCCCTTTGCATTTCTTCAATATTTTTAGCTACAAAAATGATGTCCTCTTGTCGCTGGCGTGAACAAGGCTGACGCCTTCTACGCGCTCTTGGGCTTCTCATTCTTCACCAAAGAGTATATCTTCACAATCGTGAATTATATTTTTAATAAAATATATAACACACAAAGCACAGAACCACGAAACGCTCGCAATCGCAGTTCGCCACAACTTGCACTTTTCACACATTCCGTAAATAATTTCGGATTATCCCCTTGCCAAAGTCGTCCACTTTGTTGATTACAGGCGCTTTTCTGTTTTTCTTGTTGGGAGTTCTTAATTCATTAATGTTTTTTTTATAGCGCCCAAATAACCAGAATTCCTTCAGTTACACTTTCGTTAATCACACAATACCAATCATTAAAGAATAATAATTATAATAATAGAAATTAAGTAATTATAATATAAAAGCTTACTTCATAACTGTATTCTTGCTCAATTTTAGCAATTCCATCGTTAAATTCACAACCGATCCACATTCCAATCTTCCTTCCCTTTGCATTTCTTCAATTTTTTTAGCTACAAAAATGATGTCTTCTTGTCGCTGGCGTGAACAAGGCTGACGCCTTTTGCGCGCTCTTGGGCTTCTCATTCTTCACCAAAGAGTATATCTTCACAATCGTGAATTATATTTTTAATAAAATATATAACACACAAAGCACAGAACCACGAAACGCTCGCAATCGCAGTTCGCCACAACTTGCACTTTTCACACATTCCGTAAATAATTTCGGATTATCCCCTTGCCAAAGTCGTCCACTTTGTTGATTACAGGCGCTTTTCTGTTTTTCTTGTTGGGAGTTCTTAATTCATTAATGTTCTTTTTATAGCGCCCAAATAACCAGAATTCCTTCAGTTACACTTTCGTTAATCACACAATACCAATCATTAAAGAATAATAATTATAATAATAGAAATTATGTAATTATAATATAAAAGCTTACTTCATAACTGTATTCTTGCTCAAATTTAGCAATTCCATCGTTAAATTCACAACCGATCCACATTCCAATCTTTCTTCCCTTTGCATTTCTTCAATTTTTTTAGCTACAAAAATGATGTCTTCTTGTCGCTGGCGTGAACAAGGCTGACTCCTTCTACGCGCTCTTGGGCTTCTCATTCTTCACCAAAGAGTATATCTTCACAATCGTGAATTAAATTAAAAAAAAAATATATAACACACAAAGCACAGAACCACGAAACGCTCGCAATCACAGCTCGCCACAACAGCACAAAGGCCGGAACCACGTGCATCGGTACGCACCTTCATCCAGGTCTCGGTTTTAAAATAAACACAATATTCATCACACAAAAAGTAAATTGAATGTAATATATAAAGAAAAAGGATTTTTACAGAAGAGCATTTAACACTGCACTTCCTAATTTCAATTATTTATCGCGGCGCACTATATTTTTGTCGGACGAGGACTTAACAAAAGGAAGAGTCGAAGCCCTTTACAAGTTGGCCAACTGCAAACGAACGAATGCGGGAAGGAAGTGCAATGGGCTCAAGGGCACGACGACCACAGAATTTTCACTTAGGTTGCCAGCAGTAGCTGTCACTTTGGCTCAACCTTAGGAAAATCGCTCTATGGGATTTACTGTTAAATGAACGCACACAGACAAATGGTCGGATTCTGCCCGTAATTCGATTCCAAAATCTAATAAATTGTTTATTCTTTCATGAGACAACAGATCATAATCTATTACATTACCTCCATTCCCACTAATAAAAGTTAGTTCCACTTCAGTATCCTGTCCATAGTTGCCATTTAAGATTTCGAGATTAAATCTCACATAATTCTAACAATTCCTGACCATCATTATTGATGACTGAGTCTTTGCTTTTTCTAGAATTAGCTCTCTCATCTTGCCGATCGAACTCCGAAAATACTTCCTGCTCATGGCCAATTCGAGCATTCATGTCACCTAAGACTAGTAAATCAGTACTCGGATACCTTTGCTTCAACGAGTCTAAGAAATTATTGATTTCGCCAAAAGCTTCTGGAGAATAATAACGCGAGCCCTGTGGGTTACTGTATTAGACTAGTAATGCAAAATACAGACATCGCCATTGTATTTATATACCAAGGAAATTATCTGAGTTTGTCGTAATTTCATAAATAAATTGCATTAACCTAGCCCGAAATATGCACGCAACACCCCCCGGGTACCTACCCCTTTCCCCTCTACGTTTTTTATTTTTGCATTTGGCTGTAAAACCAGCCACATTTAACGTTTCAGCCTCCTTCCACCAAGTTTCTACGAGACCGATTATATCAAATGTATTTATGTACCCATGGAAGTCGATTTCCGAGCTTAGAGCCTAGACCTTTGATGTTCCAACATCCTATTCTTAAAGCCTATTCATGCCTATTTAGCGACCTGTTGGGTCCCGACTCACCGCGAGCTTCCTGCTCCTGCTGCATGTTTGCTGCAGCCATCGCCCTCGTAAGAAGTCCTCGCTCCAGGCTGTCTGCCGTGAAGCGCCAGGGACTCGCCGAGTGCCGTGAGCTACGCCGGGAACGCGAGCGCGGCCGCCGGCGCGAGCGCGAACGAGACCACCTCCGCCGCGATGCCGTGGGGTCAGAGGTCGTCCGCACCGCCCCAGCACGAGGCGCAGGCGCAGGCGCGGCCGCGGCCACCGGCGAAGGTGCGGGTGGGGGCGGCCGCGAAGAGGCGCCCGATTGTCCGGAGGGGGTGTCCGCCCTCCAGGGGTTCTGCCCCCTCGCCGAGTTCACGGGTCCCCGTCGCCCCGCCCCCTCCCACGCCCGCGGACGGGCCGCCAGTTCAGCCAAAACGTAGCTGCGCCCTGCCACGACAAGCTTGTCGAAACGAATCGACGCCTGCCTTCCGCTCGCTTTCGCCTCCTGCAAATGCGGAATTAACGCCTTACGCGTTTGCCGCACTGCCCAGCTCAAGTCCTCACGGACGCGCACCCTGCCATTCCGAGAGAGATACTCCCGGGCAGCACGCAGCAGCTCCTCCCGCTTCCTGAATGAAGCCAGCTTGGCCCCAATCATACCTCGCGCCGCCGCCCGGTCCGGTGCGCGCGCTCGATATCCTGGAGCTCCAGCCTGACACCCAGCTGCTCCGCTAAATCCAGAATTCTTCTCTCCGAGTCCGCCCAAGTCTCGTTCCGCCGAGGCGCTTGTAGTTAACAAGGGCCGCGCAATTGGCGGTGTGCGGCCCGTGGCAGTTTGCGCAAGTGGGCGTCCCTTCAGTGTGCGGACATGCCTCAAAGGCGTGACCGCCCCCACAATATAAGCATATGACATTTCTTCTGCACCCGTTGTGGGAGTGGCGCCACATCTGGCACCGCTTGCAGTGCGGTACCCGGTCGCTCCCGCGATGCTCCTCTCACGATATTATTGATTGGCTAATCACAGAAATGGATTTCGCCAGATTGATCTTTGAATGATCAACCTCGACCACGTATAAGCCGAGGCTGATGTAGGTTTTCCCCTGCTCTGAGTAGAGCGGGCGCTGCAGCTCACTTATGTGAAAGGTTCGCAGTCCCGCTCTCGCCAGCTCCTCGCGCACATCAACGTTCAGGTGGGCGGGGAGGCCGCGAATGACGAGGCGGTGGCGGCGCTCGGCCGTCGCGCGACGGAAGAAAAATTGCGCGTCTCGATTAAAAGTCAGCAAGTTAAAAAAAATTGTACCTTGTAGATGGAACTTTATTTTCCCATACTGTGGAAAAATTATTTGTGTCAACTAATCGCACAGGAACTTAAGTCGTAATAAATACCGAAGCATCAGAAAACGAACTTGTTTCGAACACTTGCTTGCAAGTCTCATGGTCGGAACTTCCATCGAAACCCCATTTGTAGTACATAATTAATTTTTCATTTTCCAGACTGTCTATCGTTTTCATAAGGCGTGTTACAGTGTGGTCCACAAAACTGCAATTTAACTGTAGCTACATTTTCTTCTACAATGTTACCGGGATAACATTTCTTCTTGGCTTCCAACAACTTTCATAACTTGGAAACCTGTTGAAATCTGATATAAAACAGAATAAATGTCATGCGCATTACTTTTAAATATTATGAAGCATTTTTAATTATTTCATTTTAATTTTATACCTAGCTTTTTCGAATGAAGTCGCAAGTTTGTGTAACCTTTCTTCGACAAATTACAATCCAAAGCAATTGCTAAAGCCGCTTCAGAATTTTTCTCTCTAGGAATTTTTGAACATTTATTGTAAATATTCAAAATTTCATCTGCAATATCCATATTTTCTAACATAATTTCAATTGCTTTCGCAGCTGCGTAATGTCCTTTTCCCTTTAAGGCAGAAGAAGCTGCAAATAATGTGGAACTATCTTCTAATACTAAATACTAAACAATTAATAAAACTAATACTAAACAATTAATAAAATAAATAATAAAATGAAAAAAAGGTAAAAAAAATAGCTACAAAAATTCATGTCCTTCCGATAACCGGATATTTACATCACGGCAATACGCCCTGATTACCAATCTAGATATTGTGTCTATCATAATGGATACCATTTTGGAGCTATGATCTGGACAATTAAGCCAGCTATAGTCCAAATTTCCTGTTAGGAAACTAACATCACCCTTTATGCTTCTTGAGTGCAAACTTCGAGTTTCAACAAAATTTGACACAAAAAGATTTCGGGCCATTTGGACCGCACTCCACAACTGCTTATTTGCATATATCAAAGCTGGATTATGAGGATCATATTCCAGACTTTGAGTATACATCTGCCCCAGGGATGGCTCATCACTCTTAATCGCAGTTAGGCATATTGAGCAATGTTGGTCCTTCAAAACCCCTACCATGCACTTGCCAATGTAGCCAGCAACATAGTAGGTCCCAATGTTTTCAGGTCTTGCCATGTCTTCCTCCGTCAGAGCATTGGCCTCTGCTGTATCATCTGGAATATGCAGAACAGCTGCAAAAGTGTCATCATCAGCTGCGGCTACAGTATGGGGATGTGCCATGTCGGGTTCCCCCTCCATAGCATCATCCTCATTCTCTGACTGCTGCCAGTGACTCTTCCATGTGTTCTGACATATTCATTCAGATCACGCAGAATTCCTAAATTGTCATCTTCACAATTGGAATTCCTGATTCTGGCACTGACAAGATTATTCACAATTACTGATTTCAAAGCAGTGCCACCACGTGAAGGAACTGCAATACAAAGAGACATGGTATTATTGACACACAAAACACAGGGCAAACATTTATCTTCAATTAAAAAGGCATTTGCACTCCCCAGAACATGCGGGGAACTCGGGAGAAATGTTGTCCACTACATGCAGAGCAGGTAGAGCAGAGCCTGCAAAAGAAATAAGGATGTTTAATTAAATTAAAAAAGAAAGAAAGTTTTCTTATTACACCTTCTAGTTGCTTAAAAAAACCTACGCCTTTCTTGTGGTAATCCTTCTAAAAACGACCTGAGTGCTCCCTCCGGCAACTCAGGACGCACATCAGGAAAAATTATGGGCTCCGCATTATGTGCTAGGTGCCTCCCAATTGCCTTTATCCATTTCATACACCTGTAATAAAATTAGTAATGTGTTATTGAGCTATTATAGTTATATCAAAATCACCTTAATGTTAATATAGCTATTATAACTTATCAATTACATGATTATTAAAGCAACCCGTGCTTTCATGACTTCAATACATTGGATGTTCATAATAATTGTGTTTACAATATCCTCACATATAATTACATTATTTAAATTAATTTCATGTATTATTTAGTGACATAGTTAATTTACTATGTCACGAAATAGTACATGAAAAAATTGTTATAGAACCATGTTAAGCATTTCATATCGCTTACCTTTCAAGATCTCTTGGAAACTTAAAGAATTGCTGTTCACTCCTATTTTGGTTGTATCGGCAATTGGGTACCCAACAACGCCTAAATTAGGGCATTTCGAGAAACACAAACGCTAAAACGGCTATAACACACAAACGCTCTGGCAAAAACGTTCAGATGAAACCGTTTCGTTTACACACAAAGCATGTTCATAATTGCAGGGTCCGGCCTGTAGATTTCGCGCACCGCGCCTTTGCGCCCTTCGACGCTATTGGCCCACGGAGGGTCCGACATGGCGGAATTCAAATTCAAATACAATTCAAATAAGAACAGGCCCAGGCCTATCTAATGGCAGGGGACTGATAACCTTGCTTGTGGTACATGCGCCGCAGCTCGTTGGCTTTTGCGGCAGAGAAGAGGGCAGTGCTTACTTACCAACTTAATACTAACTTAACCTATGGATGAGGCCGGCAACCTAAGATAACATTCGTGCTTTTTGTTGTCTTTTAATGTTATTTGTAGTCTTGATAATTTTTTATTGCCATTCACTCACTCATTCATACTTGTATCTATTTACACTTATTTACAAGCCTGGCACACGCACATTCATACGATATTATGTACACTATTTGAAGTATCCAATAAAAGACAAGGATCCTTAAGGGGGGACGGAACGTTCTATGCTGCCAATGTTAAATTAAGCTATATTTAAGGAACATTTTTTAAAAAAGTTTTCCACCTACAATTATGAAATTTTTAGAGGATATAAATAGAATCTTCCTTGTTAGCTTGATGCTATTTTAAAGATAAAATGAATTGAATTTTTAAAGATGTATAATTTTTTTTATTTAATAACAAGTTTTTTAAGCATTTTTTAGTTTTCAATAGCTAATAAAACTTTTTATATTGTTCATAACCTATCCATAACAGCATCAGCATCTGAAATATACTTGTATCAACATATCCTAAAAGTTTCATTACAATTGCATTACTCAAACCTGAGAAAATGTTCCTTATGTACTGAAAAATTAAACTTACGGGAATTCAGCTTTAAAGTTGAGACATCAAAAGAAGCCAGCAGCATAGCTAGGTTCATTAGCATCAACTTCATTTTCTATAAGCAATTTCCTCTTAATGCCCCTTTTATATTCTTTGGCTTGTTTAGTGAGTCTTGAAAGTTTGTTTTCAGCATTCCTTAATCTAGAGGTGTCGATTCGAGACATGGAGGTGCAGGCAAATTCATTAGACCACACGACATATCACCCCCAGCTTTCCCTTTTCCAATGGACCTGAGGCCATAAACTAGTCTCTCATTTATATTAAAAATGTCATTATTTTCAATTTTTACACTATTTGAAGTACTAAAATTTACTGTATATTTACAATCTTTACTAACTAATTCCATATCCGCAGCAAGTCCCACATGCCTATGTACATTTAAATCCAACCTACATGAGGCACACTGTTTACACAATACATGTTCTTTCAAAATCGTTTCAAGTATTGAAATATCCATGATTTCATACAGTTCACTGCCCTTCGCTACTTCGTCGTAATTGCTGTTGACATTCAGTAATTTTCTCTGAGAAGAATTTGGCGTTCCAGCACTGTTGAGGTTAGAGGGAGGCGGCGTTGAAACACATTCTTCTACAACACTTTTCACAACACCCTTCCTCCTTTGCTAAGGCACACGTTTTTAACACTTTATTGCTAAATCTAGGCATTGTCAAAGCCGATTACCGCCAAAACAAACATGCAAAAACACTTCACAACAAACGCACGTGTAGACTCACATTTACTTCGCACAACAAACAAAAATAAATGAATAACGTAGAACGTTCTCAAGACGCCTAGCTAGTGCAGGTTTGCCAACTAATGAACACAAGTGTCACTGGCGACAAATTTAAGGGGGGACGTAGGCAATATAACATACATTTACATATTTTTATGTGTAAAATTAACTACGAGATATAATAATCAAAATTGGTATGTTTGTAATATTGGTTAGTAGCGACATTTCAATTTTTTTTAGAATTTGTTGAGCAATATTTTGAAAATTTTTGAAATTAACAATTTTTTTTCTTTTATTTATGCCCATTTTTCTCAGAATCTATACAAGATAATTGTTTGAAATTTTTTATACATTTTTTACTGATACCAGGTTTTAAATATGAGAGAATTTGTTTATTTGAGGATCAGATAATTTTTAATAAAAATTTGAATTTAGAAATTAAAATTATTCTTCAATTTTGTTAACAAGCAAAACCAAACTACTGGTTCAAAAAATGTTTCCTATCATAAAAACATGAAATATGTATTTTCAAACAATGCTGCAAAATTTGAGACTTCTAGTTTAAATAGTTTTTTAGAAAAAGGGACATAAATATGGAAAAATGTAGTTTTGAGAAAACATGCGTTGAAGTTTTTTTTATCACTTACATAATTTTTTCACTAAAATGCTCCACATGAATATTCTTCATCATCCTCTTGCCTCTCTTCACACACTCCTTTTTTTTTTTTTCTTTTTTTTTGCTGTGCAAATTTGGACATATTTTCCACTTCAGCATCAGCCGCAGCAATTCGTCTCTTATCAATGTCATCAAGAATATTTACAGTGAATACACCAGGAGAAACCTAAATTTTTAATTACCTTAATTCTACCTATATTACCATCATTAAAGGTAATTACAGCATCACATGCTGCAATATTTACAACTTTGGAAGATACAAAGGATGTTTTAGGGCACCTCTTCCAAATCATGCTATTAAAGCTCTCATTGGGATTTTGTGTCTTTCCACGAGTACATTTTTTCAGCAAAGTTGTTTCAGATAATGCTCTAAAAATGGGCTTGATTGTATCCATAACTGACTTAGGGAGACTACTTCTGTGTTCATATTGGGGACCTCCGGCTTGCATTTTCTTGAATTTGCGCCATGCTTCTGAACACAAACCACGAACAGGATTTTCATTTGTGGACAGAAGGTGAAAAAATGTGGCCCAAACTGCTCTTCTGATATCCTCTACATTTGCAATATTGTTTCGAATTGCCATTCCATAATAACTCTGAATTTCTTTAATTTTTTTGGTTGTCAATCTGTTTCTACCATTTATCGGTTTCCCATCTTCCAATTTTTCCCCCTTCAAATCTTGCACAAGTTTCAATAATCTACTCCCCATTCTCTTTTGTACGTGCCCAATGCATTCAAGTTTTTCAATTTTATTATCTCCATAAGGCAAACTTTCACTCAGTCTTGAAAGCACTGGAGTCCCCATCACCCAAATATTTCATATATCTGACTCCATGCTTTTCTATCGATCTATTAAAAATCATCTTCATACCTGTTGCCTCCATCCCTCCACTTGAGCCATCATAATTTCTGTGACAGGTCTTATGTTCCTCTTGCCATTCAGCTTCTTTATGTGGATCATTTCCTGGTTTTCGTAAGGAGCATTCTAAGCAAAATTTGCATACTACCTGCATATCCACAACTTTGCCTGTGTCCACTGCAATTACACTGGATACACCATGCAGTGACTGATGTCGACGTTTCATCCATGTCCCATCACAGGACACAGACAAATCAGTATAATCATCATTAATTCATCATCATTACTTTTTACAGCACTGACAGCTGCTTTATGCATACTCTCCTCTGCCACTTTTGAAACAGAATTCAGAAGAGTATTATTTGCTGCAGTAAATCGTGTAGAGGGTGAAGGCATATTTATCATTCCTGATAAAAGATTGCCACCTTCTCTGCCAACTCCCAGACATCTAAGACCATAAACAAATCTTATATTGGCCTCATATTGCCAATTACAAGATTTGGATGACTTGAAGTCAGTTACTGCATTGCAGCTGTCACAAATTATTTGTAAATTACACACAATGCCCACTCGCTTCCCATCATCTCTAACACTTACACCTCTATTGCCACAATGAATACAACTAAAAGAACTGTTAATTGCTTGTGATAACAAAGACAAATCAATTAGTCTAAATCCACTTGTGTGTTCATCAGCCAATTCCTCACTTGACAGCTGCATCTGTATTTTCTGGCGTGATGCACTTGGAGGCGTGGATGTAATCATAACCTCGGAAGTTTCCGGTGCTCTTCTCTTATGTAGATTTTGTATTCTGCTCTTTTTTATCTTCTTGAACACTTTTTGCGGTCTCTCCATTATTTAACGAAGAGTAAAACCCACCACAAAATGCAATCGAAACACTGCACAAACTGCACTCACAAAACAAAACAGGAAAAGAACGCACGTGAATCTCGGAAGCTACAACGAATACCGCCAAAACACAGATCACAGCCTTATACAGGGTTATTACAAATGATTGAAGCGATTTCACAGCTCTACAATAACTTTATTATTTGAGATATTTTGACAATGCTTTGCACACACACGTACAAAAACTCAAAAAGTTTTTTTAGGCATTCACAAATGTTCGATATGTGCCCCTCTAGTGATTCGGCAGACATCAAGCCGATAATCAAGTTCCTCCCACACTCGGCGCAGCATGTCCCCATCAATGAGTTCGAAAGCATCGTTGATGCGAACTCGCAGTTCTGGCACGTTTCTTGGTAGAGGAGGTTTAAACATTGAATCTTTCACATAACCCCACAGAAAGAAGTCGCATGGGGTTAAGTCGGGAGAGCGTGGAGGCCATGACATGAATTGCTGATCATGATCTCCACCACGACCGATCCATCGGTTTTCCAATCTCCTGTTTAAAAAATGCCGAACATCATGATGGAAGTGCGGTGGAGCACCATCCTGTTGAAAGATGAAGTCGGCGCTGTCGGTCTCCAGTTGTGGCATGAGCCAATTTTCCAGCATGTCCAGATACACGTGTCCTGTAACGTTTTTTTCGTAGAAGAAAAAGGGGCCGTAAACTTTAAACCGTGAGATTGCACAAAACACGTTAACTTTTGGTGAATTGCGAATGTGCTGCACGAATGCGTGAGGATTCTCTACCGCCCAGATTCGCACATTGTGTCTGTTCACTTCACCATTAACAAAAAAATGTTGCTTCATCACTGAAAACAAGTTTCGCACAGAATGCATCCTCTTCCATGAGCTGTTGCAACCGCGCCGAAAATTCAAAGCGTTTGACTTTGTCATCAGGTGTCAGGGCTTGTAGCAATTGTAAACGGTAAGGCTTCTGCTTTAGCCTTTTCCGTAAGATTTTCCAAACCGTCGGCTGTGGTACGTTTAGCTCCCTGCTTGCTTTATTCGTCGACTTCCGCGGGCTACGCGTGAAACTTGCCCGCACGCGATCAACCGTTTCTTCGCTCACTGCAGGCCGACCCGTTGATTTCCCCTTACAGAGGCATCCAGAAGCTTTAAACTGCGCATACCATCGCCGAATGGAGTTAGCAGTTGGTGGATCTTTATTGAACTTCGTCCTGAAGTGTCGTTGCACTGTTATGACTGACTGATGTGAGTGCATTTCAAGCACGACAAACGCTTTCTCGGCTCCTGTCGCCATTTTGTCTCACTGAGCTCTCGAGCGCTCTGGCGGTAGAAACCTGAAGTGCGGCTTCAGCCAAACAAAACTTTGAGTTTTCTGCGTATCTGTAGTGAGTCGTGACCATATGTCAATGAATGGAGCTACAGTGAATTTATGAAATCGCTTCAATCATTTGTAATAGCCCTGTATAAACCTGCCCTGTACAAAAGTGTGCAAGAAAACGCCTTCTAAACGGTTGCCTGTGCAGCATTTCGGAAAGAAAGACAGGTCGCCCCAGCAGAAGGAGGCGTGGCATCTCCGTGTGAAGAGCACCGCCGTGCTCTTTTCCACGTTGACTTCAACGCGCAAACGTCGCAGCCACTTCTGGATCAGAAGTAAATGTTGATCCAAATATTTAACAAGCAGATCGGCTCTTTTGGACGTGGCTATTACAGCCGTATCGTCTGCGTACATGGCGAGTTCTGTCCATGGATGTATACCTACTGGATCGCTTGCTGAAAGGAAACCGATCCGGCCACTCCAAGGGTTCCCCCCTCCACCTTACGGCAAGAGGAGAACCCCTGCCCTACGTGTGGCTTTCGCGTTTCATCTGCCTCTCCCATCTCTCTTGTTTTTAACTAGGAATGACGATTTTAATGGCAATATAATTATTCGCCGTCTTAACTGATGGGTTCGTTGGTATTGTGAAATACTCATTCTTATTGTTATATTTGAGTAATACCAGAAAAGAAGATACATTACATTAATGATTATTTAACAAAACATACAATTAATATAATATAAATATACAGTTAAAAAATTCAAATCAAAATCTATATGTACATTAAAAATTATTTGTCTGCTGGTTATTGAGATTGGGTCACAAGAAAGAAAACACACATTTTACATTGCCGACGTTTCGGCCGTATATTTGGCCTTCATCAGGGCTAGAGAACAGATAAAATATTTATATACAAAGATATGTACAGTACATCACTTAGATCTATAGTTGCAGTTGAACAATTGATTATGAACCGAATAATTTATTATATTTGTTTACCTGTAATGTTCTTAGTAAATACGTTATACATTCTAAACGTCCTTATTGCCTATGTTGTTCAATATTCTATAAATTATAACAATTTTAATTGAGATAGGCATTTTTAAACGTGCTGTGCAACCGCTTCTGTTGGCGCATGTAATGCTATACCAGTGATGCCAACTTATGAAAATGAAATGTGAAACTATTTGAGTATAACATACAGTATACACATACACACACACACACACAAACCCAATACATAGTCAAATTACAATTTGGATTACAAAATTATTTGTTGTAATCTACAGATTGTTGAAAAGAATCAATTTATTTAATTTCTGTCTCAAGCCAGGTTTTGGCGATACAGCTTCCAAGGTTCTGTTTCTTGCTATACTATGGCCCACAATTTTTAGAAAAAGATTTCCTATATGCCTAACAAGCCCCACAACATGATTGTCTTCATAATCATCATTAGAAGTATGTCCTTTAAAAACAAGTTCTTGAAAAATACACTATTTTAAAATTATTGCTTTAGTATCAATCTGCTTATGTTTAGGTTGATGAATCGACATCTTGAACATGAATTTGATTATTTTCAAGACGTCATTTGATGCTCGTTTCAATTTTCCTCTGGAAATGTGGTCTGTAAAATGTGTATTTTAAAGATTTCGACCACGTAAAGCTCTAAACTTAGGAAAGTTTCCCCTTGTTCTGTATAATAGGGGCGCTGCATTTCGCTAATGTGATGTGATTTGAGCCCTGCCCGTTCAAGGGCTGCTCTTAGCTCTTCTAAGTTTAGGTGGGCGAGGAGGCCGCGGATGACGGCGCTCGGCCGTTGCGCGCCTGAAAAAAAAATTGCGCATCACGGTTGAAGTTTTACATCTTCTCGAGGATTTGTATAATTTTTGCGTGGTCTGCGCGGTTGCTCGGTTTGAGGGTGAAGAAAGCGGGGGTGGGGTTTCCGCGCAGGGGGCGTGAGCGCGGCGAGGATCTCTTGAACGTTCACCAGTTGAATGCAGATTTCTCCTATCGCTTCACGCGGGTGGGGCGGCGGCGCCGGTGCGGGAGGAGCCGGAGGGGCGATTTGCCGGTGTTAATAATTGGTATCTATTCCGCACCGGCACGGAATAGAGGGGGAGGTTATTTTGCGTGCGTAGAAAGGCGCGCGTAGAGACATGTGGCCAGTTTCCGTCGTCGTCGATTTACGGGGCCGGGGGCGTCGGCGGCGCTGGCGGCAGTTTCGCGCGGCGAAGCGGGGGCTCTCGGCGGCGCTCATTTCAGGGGCCGCGTCTGACTGGCTGTTTGAGTTGGTGGTGTTTTCAATTTCATTAGGTGGGAGGGGTGCAGGCATGCTCGCCCCAGCGGCGTTTGTGCTCTCCGCAGACTCACCAGATGAAGTGGGCGTGGGTGTTGGAGGCGGCGTGGTGGGCGCCGCGGCGGTGATTTTCTCTATTCTCCTTGCGGCTGCAGCAGCGGCGCCGACTCCCTGCGGAGGCGAATGGTCTCCTCCGCGATGGCGTTGTCGGTCACACGGGGGACGAAACAAGAATGAAAAGTATTTGGAATCCTGTATTTACACGCTTTACAAAAGTTCTTGTTCCGGTACCGCATGGACTAGGGCGAGATCAAAAGACTCGTCAACTATTTGTTGAGGCCACGAAGTACGAGGCAACAATAAAAACTCGGGGCCATGCCACCATAAATGATTACTACTTAGTTTCTTAGGAAACATGCTTCTCGACGCTACAACGGCGGGATTTTCCTTCGTGGGGACGTGTAGCCATTTAAAGTTTTTAGTCAAAGATTGAATTTTAATGACACGATTTGCCACGTACGGAATCCAATTAGCGGACGGCTTTGAAATCCAGTGCAATACTACCTGTGCGTCAGACCAAAAATGTACATCCGAATAATTAATAGAACTGATTTTAATAATTTTGTCTGCGAGCGTAGCGCCCAATAGAGCAGCGCAAAGCTCGAGCCTAGGAATTGTTACGGCGGTTTTCTCTGGAGCGACTCTGGTTTTCGAAGCAATCAGATGTGAAGAATTGAAACCAAATATACTGCAGCCGTATAGGCAGTGGAGCTGGCATCGCAGAAAACATGGAGTACATTTAAATTTTCTGACACAGGAACATGTCTCTCTGTAGCGAAATTGTTTAACATGAATAAGTTAGTAAAGAAATTTGTCCAGGCTCTCATCAATTCTGCTGGCACCTGATCCCAACCTGATTTTAATTTCCACAATTCTTGCATCAGTACCTTCGCTTTGACAATACAAGGACTGAGCAAGCCTAGCGGGTGGAACAATTTACAAATCTCAGAAAGAATGGTACGTTCCGTAACCGGAATAGGGGATTCATATGTAGAAAAAATTAACTTATCACTCTCTGAATCCTACATGAGGCCTAAAGTTTTTGCAACATCTTTATCTGTGAGTTGGACTGGTTCAGTAGAGGTCGGAACCGTAAGATTATTTAATCTCCGACGCGAATTAGATCGCCACTTGGGCGAGAGGAAAACATCCTCTATTTAATAACTGAATTAATTCACTAAAAGTTGCAACAGCCAATTTTTCATCAGAGCAACTAATACAAGATCAACATAGAAATTATTTCTGATTAATTGGGAGGCAAGAGGAAATTCATTTTCATTTTCTATTGCCAGCAGTCGTAATGCCCGCGTAGCAAGGAAAGCAGAGCTGGTGAGGCCGTACGTGACTGTTTTCAATTTATACGCCTGCGGCGGAGTGGTCTGGTCGAAACGCCAAAGTATACGCTGGAGGTCTCTTTGTTCCGGAGCTATTAGCACTTGCCGATAGAACTTTTCAATATCCGCACAAAGTGCTAATTTGCCAAACCGAAAATTAACAGCGAAAATAAATCAGGCTTAACTACCGGACCTGAGGGCATTAAATTATTTATGCACACTCCCGGGCGATTAGAAAATGAGCCATCAAACACAATTCTGATTTTTCCATCTTTGGAAACAGGGTGATGTATCAAATAGTTAACCGCGCCACCATCGGAAAACTGATCTGGGGGCGAGCTCCATATGATCTAACTGGAGGTACTCCTGCATGAATTCAAAGTATTGCTCTTTCACATGCGCGTTATTCTTAAACCGGGCTTCTATGGCAAAGAATCTGTTCATTGCATTCTTGCGAGACGGCGGCATGCCGAACTCGTGTTCCAACAGCGGATATTTTACCACAAACCTTCCGTCAAAATCGCGAGAAAATGAATTTAAGAACATATTCTCGCAAAAGTCATTGTTGTTTGAAGGAGTGTCGATACCAGAAATTTCCTCAGATTCCCAAAATTTCTCGAAATTAAATTTCTCTGCAGCAAAATTACAAAGGCTAGATCTGGCTAAGAACAAATGTTTTGTAGTGCCGGTCACGATATACCCGAACGCAGTTTCTTTCAAAACTAAATTGAGATATTTGGTCCGAGGGATTCTAAATTTACGTGTAGTTCCAGAAAATATGGGCGCCTAACAGAATGTCTACCGGGGCCGCTACATGAAATAGGGGATCGGCAAGGTTTACATTTTTCGGAATTTTCAAGCCAGTTAGGTCTAAAGAGTAGGAAGGAATATTGGAGGTAATATTCTTTACCACGAGTGCATTTAAACTGAAATTAAAATTATTGCTAACGGCGGAGGTGGCTGACAGGCGTACTGACTCAATGGCATTAGCAGAACCTTCAAAATTACTGTCACATAATCCACTTTTTTTACGAAGGTCGGCTGAAAAGTAATGCACACTTGCTTATAACTCGAGAATGAAATGAGATATTCACAAAATTAAAGAAAAGCATTAAAGTAGAATTCTTTACCTTTCAAATGACATATTTATTTTTCCACATAGTCGCCATCTCGCTCCACACAGCGCTCCCACCGCTGAACCCATTTTTCAAATCCGTTCCTAAAGAATTCTTCCGGTTGTTTTCGAATCCAACTGCTTACAGCGGCCTTCACTTCTTCATTATTGGCATATGTTTCCCTTAAGGTCCCTTTTTAATAGAGGAAATAAGTAAAAATCACACGGAGCCAAATCCGGGGTATTCCATCATCACAGCTCCTCGAGCGTCCCAGAAAGCAGTGAGCATAACCTTATTCGCTGAAGGCGCCGTTTTGAATTTTTTAGGCTTCGGTGAATCGTACTGTCGATACTCCATACTCTGCCTCTTTTCTGTTGGGTCGTAATGATGAATCCAACTTTCGTCTCCAGTCACAATTTTGAAAAGAAAATCGTCTCCTTCGCGTCGATAACGTTCCAAAAGTTGTTCACAAGCTTCTTTTCGTTGGCGTTTGTTTTCATCCGTAAGCATACGCGGTACCCAGCGAGAACAAATTTTTCGATAGCCCAACTTTTGAATAATGAAGCCTACTCTTTCTTTTGATATTCCTAAAGCATCCGCAATTCGTTGTTGAGTGATTCTGCGATCACTTTGAATGAGATTGTCCACGCGAGAACGATGCTCATCATCGGTAGCAGAAATTGGTCGTCCACTGCGTTGTTCGTCAGAGATATTCAACTTACCCGGCTCGGAATTCCTGCTTTTTATGGCCCACCTATTCACAGTGCTTCTGTCAACCGTCTCAGCTCCATAAACAGCCTGTAAACGCTGATAAATTTCCGTAGGCGTAATGTTTTCCGCCGTCAAAAATTCAATCACTGCGCGTTGTTTCAACCGCGTGCACATAGTGGCTGTTTGGCTTGCCATTTTAACACGTATGATCGCGCAACCGTTTAACCGATTGTTACGAAACTTGGAACATATGGAGGGGAAGGTTGTGGCTATCAAATGAGCATGCGCGCGCATCTGTATGATATTTTGTTCGCCCGTTACGAGCAAGTGTGCATTACTTTTCAGCCGGCCCTCGTATGTTCTTCAGCCCACTATGTATATTCACTGCTGTTTTCACTCAGTCTTTTTGCAGTTTGATTGCATGTGAAACAATGTCGAGACAACTTCAAAGTCTATTACTAAGCCTGTCAAAACATCTATCACCACTCCTAATCCATATAAAGAAGAATGACCTCTTTTTTTGCCATGTACCATCATACGATACAGCAATTCCTAAGATTTCTTTCCCTGCACATTCTGGATTTTCTTCATGGGCTTTTCGTACAGCTTCATGAGTCATTTTCAAACAATACTCTCCAATAAATTGATCATCTTTCAACACATTATTTAAATGATTATAGTAACTTGCTGAACTCAAACAATTCATAACCATTGTCATGCAAAATCTAGATATGCCAGCATACCCCTTCCCAATACTAAAAAAGCTGTCAATCATTGATTTATTCACATCAAATGATGGACGTGATGAATTAGAATTAGATATTTTGCTGCTGGTTGAATTTTTTTCACAAAAATTCTCACATGCAGAACATCTTACAATGACAGTGGCTGCAAATCCTTTCACATCTACGTCAGCTGTCAACGTGATTTCATTACACAAACTGCATTTTGCTCCTTTTACTATATCTTGCCAAATATCTTTTCGCACTATCATGTAATCAGCTGAAACATTTGACTGATCTTTGAAAGATGAATCAAACAATGAAAACTTCCTTTCTGTAGCAGCTGAAGAGTCGTCACATACAATCGATGAAGAAAGAAAATAGTCAGCAGAGGAAGTAGGTTCCTCTGTTTGGTGTGTTCACAGCACTGCCCATGTCACTTTTTTCTTAAACTAATTCCACGTTTTTCTTACCCGCCAAAGATTTCTTATATGGCCTTTTCTTACTGTTCGGAGCGCAGATTTCCACGCCCCGCCTTGTCGCTACAAGATTGGCAATTTTATTACCGTTTCTGTTGGCTCCGAGGCCGCCCCAGGTTCTATGGCGTTAAAGTCACCCAGGATGATGACTTTGGAATTTAATGCGAGAAGCGCATCAATTCCAGCCGGATCTAAGGTTTGGTCTGGGCAGTAGACGGACGCGACTAAAAGTTGGCCGCTCCCTACCCAGACGTACGCCCCGACCGTCTCTAGAGACGCCAGAGCAATAGCAGGGATTTCGGCTTCGAGCTGCGGTAATTCGCGGCGTAGCGCAAGCGCTACGCCGCCACCTGGCCTGCCAACGCGGTCTCTGCGGTAAACGCCGAATCCCCGGAGTTTGAATTCGTGTTCACCACTGAGCCACGTTTCTTGTAAAGCCAAAATGTCTAATTAAAATTCATTAGCAAAACTTTCAACTTGCTGGGCTTTGAAAATAGCACATCGCGCGTTCCAAGTATAAGCGCGGAGAGGTGCTGAGTTTAAACCTACGTTTATAGGATGAGACATAGTGAGGCAATGTCTGTAGAAATAGATTAAACAATTCTAGGAACTGGCTCCTAGAATTGGCGGGCTTGGAATTGCTCCTAGAACGGGCAGTGCTTCGTGCCGCGTTTGTCGTCTTGATCCTCGCCCGTACAGAGCTGACAGCGCACATCATACTCGCAGTTGCGAGCGATGTGGTCCCAGCGGCAGCACTCATTACAAAAACGTGGTCGAGCCCATTTTTCGCGTTCCACCACGATCGCGAACGACTCAAGTTGCCGCAGTTGGTAGATTTTCCGCGACTCGGCGTTGTCCCTGAGGGTGACCGCGAAAGTTCCCGTGGGAACTTGCACGCGCCGAGTTCCGGTGCCTGATGCACCTTCCGCTACACCAGAATCCCGGCTACTTGCGACCGGAGATTCTTTAAGCAGAGAAATCTTCTTTACAGCGGAAGGAGTAAAACCCAGCTCTTTAAGCTGAACTTCGACATCCTCCGCGGTGTAGCCGTGCGGGAGCCCTCGAAGAAAAACTGAGGTGCTTGTCAGAGTTTACTGGCGGTGGCGGATGAGCGAACAAAAAGAATTTCGCTCCGCCTCTGTGTACGCCACGCGGTCAAAGGTATGTACCTCGTACACTGTGCGCTGGCTACGGCTGGTGAACTTAGAGATGGTCGCCTTGTACCCTGTTAAGGGCTGTTGAGAAGTGCGGACTCTTCTCAGCATCTTGAAGATTTCCACAATACTAAATATTTTTTTTTTTTTAAATCTTTATTTTTCTTTCGGTTTTTCCTCATGCAAACCCATTATACGTTTTATAATTTCATTTTGTTCATCCATTATCTGTTTTCTTTTATTACTTTCGTCTTGAATACATTTCAGTCTGAACTTCTGTTCCTCTACCTTCAGCTGCTGCTCTTGTATTTTTAATCTTTTCTCCATCATGAGTTCGTGTTCTTCTTCCTTCCTTACATTCTCCCTCTCTCCTTCTTTCCATAGAGAGAAACGTATTTCTTCTCAACTCAAATTCCTGTAGTAAATCAAATGGATCTTATGAATGTTCACGGAACACAATTTTTCCTTAATATAATAATATATTATTAAAAACTGAATTATTTTCACACCTTTGTAGTACGTCTTGAATTTTTTTTTTAAGATGAAGATCTCTGGACTTTTGTCCTGAATTACGACCCTAAAAAAGATTTAGAAAATTTTGTATATCAAACATTTATTGCATTCTCATCACTTTATTAAATAATGTACATACTGTATGTATTAAATAATGTACATACCTTCTCATCACTTTCCCAATTCTCATTTCTGTTTCTCTTGTCCATTCTCAACGTTTCGCTTCAACTTCAAACTTGCTCACAAAACCACCACAAAACTCGACAAACGCAACACGTGTTAAAACTGCGACGACTCCCAAATCGCACTACTCCACGCTTACTCCGAGCTTAAACTAGGGGTCGACTGGGAGTAGCGGTTACCATGGTAATTGGGCCACACTTACTCCTAGCTTACTCTATGCCACAGTTACTCCACGTTTATTAGTCAGGATTTTGCCAACTCCGGACTAACTCCAGAAGTATTTTACTCCGCGTTTATTAGTAAGGCGGATGGAGTGCAGGGATAACCAGAATCCCCAAGCAACCTCTGTAAAATTCTCCTGCCTCGTATCTCCGCTTCAGACGGGATTCGTTAAAAATCCTGGCATCATGGACACTTCCATGCCATTGGGCCACGATATCTTGAAATTTTAAGTTTGCATCGCAAACACCCTGAAAATATATTTCAAAATGTAGAGTTCATGTTTTGCAATTACTTAATATTCTTGCTGATCTTTTTTTAAAATAAACAATCACTACAGCCAATGTTTGTATAAAGTACCTGAACATTCAAAGATGGAAAGCCTTTCCTGTTGAAAAAAATTTGCCCCGCATCTGCTCTCATGTTGGGTATACGGATGTGGGTAGTCTATGGACCCAATCACATTTCTGAACCCATTTATCGATGAGAATAAACGGGCGGCTTGCGTTTCCTCTTCAATTGTTTGGGACATGTAAATATAATTTGCCCTAGCTCTGGCAATGCTAAGAGCCACCCTCCTGCAAATATTGGGGACTGACTGTTGGCTAATGCCATGCAAGTCCGCACAGTCTTGCATCTGAAAGGATATATATTAAAATTTAGGTTATGTAACCGTGTATAGCAGCATACAGCAATTGCACTCCACGAATACGTTGCCATATTTCGCCCCCAGCACCTGAGTGCTGTAAGCATTTGAATATCCGGGGAAACTTTACCACCTCGGGCACTTTCAGAAGACAAACTCTCCCCGAATATATCTATGAGCTCCATCGCTCCTTCCTTCGAAAATCTATATTTCCTCCGGAATTCCTCGGACGGCCTTCACCAAACATGTCAATAATATCAACTTCCTCCACAGCTTCAATGGCTTCAATTTCGTTGAAGATATCCATGCTGACTTACCATCACTCACAGCTGATTCACAACAACAAACTGCCAAGGACAGACGCCAAACGTACGAAACTATCGATTGAACATTCGATTTGAGAAGTCGACACGGGTTTTTTAGACGTTGCCAAACGTTGATTGTGGAGTAACGCTGGCGTAGTTACACCTCGCTTACTCCGCGATTATTAGTAGAAAATTACTCTTCGCTTACTCTGAGAGTAGTTGCTTCCGAAGTAAATATGTTACTCCTGGCTTAAACCAGACCTTTATTAGTAAGGCTGCATACGTTTGCTGTGACCTTTCAAACGTTTCTAAAACTCCTTCTGATTCCATTTCCCACTGTAACCGGAAAAATTGATGACACATTCATAGTTACTATTTTTAATTTTACATCAATGGAAATATTTTGTCATACATTCAATATCTATAATTTTTCCATTGTCGAGACGTTGCCACAACTATACCATTTAGGGAAGTGTGCCCTCGTTTTTGCCATGTTCCATCGAAAGCTGCAGCTATATTACTGTCATCATTTTCTTTTACAGTTTCTTCAATTGCTCTTTTCATAGAATCATGACAGATTTGTGTTATGCTATTTAGGGCCAAATTTGTATATCTGTGAAATTTTTGGGGTGCAGGCAAATCCATCATACCACAGAAGGTTTCTGCAGCCCTCTGTCCCCTACCTATGCACCTCATTCCATAACATCTCAAATTAGTGTTATGCACTCTTTCTGTAGTCATACCAGAAGAATACCCAGTTTTGGTAATGCCACAATTATCACAAACAACTCGAAGTTTGCAGGCCAAGCCTCTCCTACCTTGAATATCCTCGAAAACTTTCACACCTTTTCCACAAGTTGCACACACTACAGTTTTTTAAAAGATTGCCCAAGGCACCCAGTTCAATAATCAGAGCCTGATGCAGCGATGGTTTCACTGTCACATACATTTTCTAGGTACACAAGTTTTCGTCTGTGCTTGTTTTTAAGATGGTCGCTGACCTCATCCGCTTCAATGTGCCACTCAGACGGTACTTCCGCGACGGTGGCTGGGAGGTTAAAATAAATTGGGGGCGGCGTGAAGCGCTTAGCTAGTAGCGAGGTGACAACTTCGGTTTTTACGACCGGTTGGTGCGTGGGTGGAAGATTGTCGTGGTGATTGAGCGATGTGGTGGCAGGCTGTGGATTGCGTAGCTCCCTTTGCACTTTCCACAGATCTTTGGCGTTGTTTATTTCGCTCTTTTCCACGAACTGTTGCCACATCGCATTCCTGTGCTCCCGCAGAAGCTTGGAGGTTTTCCGCCGAATAGTTTGATACGCTGCCTTCGCGTCGGGGTCGTGCGTGCGCTGGTAGTTACGGTGGGCCTTTCGGCGTTCCTGGGTAAGGCGAGTCAGTTCTACTGAGTTTGTGAGTCGGGAGGTTTTGGTTGGAATTTCTTGGAGTTTTCGTCGAAAGCGGCTTTAATCTGGTATATGAGATGATGTGTGGCTCTGTCGATGTTAGCTGGGTTGTCAAGATTGGGATTTCGTATTAGTTTGTCATTTAGTCTCGTCTTGAAGTTAGTCCAGTTTCTCTCGTAATTTTTGTTATGGAGGCGGGTTCATCTCTCTTTGTAAAGCGAATATTATTGGGAGATGGTCTGATGTGAGGTGGAGGGGCTTTGGAGTTGTGATCTGAATGGCGGGGGAGTGGAGTGCAAAGTCAAGAATATCTCATTCAATTTGTCGAGAAAAGAAGTCGGTTCGGAGGTGGGTGATGGAGGAGGGAGGGTAGATAGCGAGCTGATAAGTCCTGATTAAGTATCTCCCGCCGAGTTCCGCACACGGCAGCCCCAGTCCGTGTGCTTGGCGTTTAGATCACCTGCTATGACAATATTTTCCCCTAGCGTTAGCAGCGCCTCGAGTTGGATCTGAGGTCGCTTCTATTGCGGCGAGTGGCGGATTGACCAGGGGCGTATGTGGGACATTACGTTTTATTGCTATTTAAGTGCCACTGCCGCGGTGGGGGCTGAACGATCCTGACGGTGCATGAAGAAATTTGGAAGAGAGAAGTTATCGTTACGGAGAAAATGGGTTTCCTGAATGAGAAAGGCCTCGGGGGAGTAGTCTTTATAATTTCGGGCTTCTTTTTGTTCAGGCCCCCGTTTGCGTTCCAGAATACTATTTTAAAAATAGTTATATTAAAAAAATTCCCGGGGGCAGCGGGAGCGGTGCCGCGAAGTTAAGTCCCCGCGCAAGGTCAGCGGCGGAGCGCGCCTGGCGAGCGCCCGCGAGGCGCTTGTAGTTAACACTCGCCGTAATTGGCGGTGTGCGGCCCCTGGCAGTTAACGCATCTGGGCAGTTAAGGCACGTGGACATGCCTCAAAGGCGTGACCGTCCCCGCAATATAAGCATATGACATTTCTTCTGCACCCGTTGTGGGAGTGGCCCCACATCCGACACAGCTTGCAGTGCGGTACCCGGTCGCTCCCGCGATGCTCCTCCCACGTGATTACGCAGTTTAATACTGTGATGGATTTGGCGTGATTAATTTTAGAGTGGTCGACCTCGACCACGTAGAGGCCGAGGCTGACAAAGCTTTTGCCTTACTCGGAGTAGAGGCTTGAACATTGGAAGAACATTGGCAATCACATCATGCAAAAACTAAAACTGCCTTATTGTACAGGGTTATTACAAATGATTGAAGCGATTTCACAGCTGTACAATAACTTTATTATTTGAGATATTTTAACAATGCTTTGCACACACACGTACAAAAACTCAAAGTTTTTTTAGGCATTCACAAATGTTCGATATGTGCCCCTCTAGTGATTCGGGAGACATCAAGCCGATAATCAAGTTCCTCCCACACTCGGCGCAGCATGTCCCCATCAATGAGTTCGAAAGCATCGTTGATGCGAGCTCGCAGTTCTGGCACGTTTCTTGGTAGAGGAGGTTTAAACACTGAATCTTTCACATAACCCCACAGAAAGAATTTGCATGGGTTTTTACGACCGGGTGGTGCGTGGGTGGAAGATTGTCGTGGCGATTGAGCGATGTGGTGGCAGGCTGTGGATTGCGTAGCTCCCTTTGCACTTTCCACAGATCTTCGGCATTGTTTATTTCGCTCTTTTCCACGAACTGTTCCCACATCGCATTCCTGTGCTCCCGCAGAAGCTTGGAGGTTTTCCGCCGAATAGTTTGATACACTGCCTTCGCGTCGGGGTCGTGCGTGCGCTGGTAGTTACGCTGTGCCTTTGGGCGTTCCTGGATAAAGCGAATCAGTTCTACTGGAGTTTGAGAGTCGGGAGGTTTTGGTTCTAATTTCTTGGAGTTTTCGTCGAAAGCGGCTTTAATCTGGTATATTAGATGATGCGTGGCTCTGTCGATGTTAGCTGGGTTGTCAAGATCGGGATTTCGTATTAGTTTGTCATTTAGTCTCGTCTTGAAGTTAGTTCCAGTTTGTCTTATATATTGTTATGAATGGAGGCGGGTTCATCTCTCTGTGTTAAGCGAATATTATTGGGAGATGGTCTGATGTGAGGTCGTGGAGGGGCTTTGGAGTTGTGATCTGAATGGCGGGGGAGTGGAGTGCAAAGTCAAGAATATCTCCTTCAATTTGTCGAGAAAATAAGTCGGTTGGGAGGTGAGTGATGGAGGAGGGAGGGTAGATAGCGAGCTGATTAAGTATCTCCCGCCGAGTGGCGCACACGGCAGCCCCAGTCCGTGTGCTTGGCGTTTAGATCACCTGCTATGACAATATTATACCCTACGCGGCCTCCTACTGTGTACGGTTCGGAGAGCAGCACGACGCCGGGCCCAGTTCGTGAGATCGCACGCTCCAGAGTGGCCATGGCGGCCCTGGAGCGGCCACAATTTATTTGCAATACATTACATGCCATAATCGGCCTTAGCTTGCTCCAACTCCACTGCTTCTTTGTATTTTGGGCACCCCCGGGACCTGACGCTATGGTCGGCCGGTAGGTTCGCCCTTTTGCAGTTGGAGCACTTCGGGCGCCTCGCTGTATCGCAGGCGTGCCCCTCGGAATGCGCTTCCGCGCAGTGTCCACAGGTGGCCGTGTCCGCTTTACAGGACGCCTTGATGTGCCCGTATTTGCGTAAGTCTCAGCGAGGTGGAAGCGGAGGAAGGCGAACACTCGCCCCTCACCGCTGACAGCCTTCCATACACGAGGCGAGACCTGTACAACCCAGCTTCCACTGGGCTTCGGGTCTACTTTTCTTCCGAGGCGGAATAACACCTTGAATTCCTCGGTTTTTACCCGCATTTCTGCGGGGAAGGTCGTCTTAACTGTTTCGGCAACAAAATATTTTTCCGCGGTGGCTTTCGGTATGTCGTGTATGACAATACGCGGCGCCGCCTTTTTCGGACTGTCCCTGAGTTCGAATGCACCGCTCTCGCGAACGGTATCTTCAATAATGGCCTTGCTTTTCTCCGAGTCGGCGTCCATGTACAGCACGCCGGGCCCGGGCGCGAACCCGGTGCGGTGCACTCTGGCGCCCTTGTCCTGCAGCAGGTTCATCATTCATGCCAGGAACTTGTCGTATCCCATAGACTCCTTCGCCCGGATGGCCACTGTGTATGGCGACCTGCGGGGCGCGGATCCTGAGCTCTTAGACTTCCTCTGGAGGATGTGCTTGGCGGTGGGTGGGCCTTTCGACTTGGCCACCGCGGCAGAGCCCCGAGGATTGCTCGACTCGGCCGTAGCCTGAGCGGCCTCCCGCATCGGTTGCGCGATCTCCCTTTTTTTTCTTATTGCATTTACTCACTCATTCATTCTTAATCTACATGTACGCACTCATTCATACCACACGACACTTCACTAAACACTATTTACACTTTGTACACTGTTGATTTACGCCACGGCCCCGGCTTTACTCTGGCGTCCGTGGCGCCGCGACGCTTTCAGGGCCTGGCGGAGCGTCCGGGGTGGGGGCAGCGGGAGCGGTGCCGCGAAGTTAATAGCGGCCCATACACGAACGTTCTTTCCCGCCGGAAAAGGGAAAGGACGGGAAATCTCGCTCGCCGAGGCAGACGTGAAATGATTCGTATCCTGACGGCCAATCACGGCATGCTAGCCTGCAGAGCGCGTCAGGGGTGAAGTCATGTGACGTGTTTCCTAGCGTCCTCGAAAGGAAAGAACGGCATCATTTTATCGTTCGCTGTTAAAATGTTCGCTTCAATGCACTTTTTTGCCGGCAGGTGCCAGGCAACCACGTGGCGGAGTATTCGCCCAAGAGATTGTGCAGAAATTCTTGTTCCAAATTTCATGTCTTCGAAACTCCTCCCTACTGCCAGAAATCTTAAAGTTGCTATCAATCTGTCTTCTGGAGAAATACTTTCTCTCGTAATGGTGTTCTCTTTATTAATACGTGGTGCCACCAATTCCAAAAGTTCAGAGAATATTTCGGTGTCCATTCGTAAACAATTCCGAAAATCTTCGGGCTCTTGTAACCTCAATTCTTTGGCCAGTGAAATTTCAGTATCTTTCTTGCCTCTTTTGTCCAACCAATTTCTCGACCAACGTTTCTTTTCTTCAAATAACACTTCGCTTGCTACCGCCGCTATTGCAATCGTTCGTTTACGTGTAAACATTTTCACCATCAGCACTTGATTTCACTTTTCGTGTGCCACTACTAGTAGAGGACTCAAGATAACTATCATTTATAAAATTTAGAAAGGACGAGGCGACGGTATACGCCCTAGTGCATGATGGAAAATCGCCCACATGTTCACGTGAAAGAGCTTTCCCGCAGGAAAACGCAATCGGCTACAACTTTTACGTTGGTGGGTCATGAGAGGATTGTATCCCTTCACGAGATAAAACGGCGGGAAAGACTGTGAAACAGTTTTTCGCGTTAGTGGGCGATGACGTGATTGATCGCCATTCCCTCTTTCGAAAGGAGAGCGTCCGGAGGGAAAGAACGTTCGTGTATGGGCTTCTATTCAGTCGCCGCGCGTGGTCAGCGGCGGAGCGCGCCTGGCGAGCGCCCGCGAGGCGCTTGTAGTTCACACTCGCCGTAATTGGCGGTGTGCGGCCCCTGGCAGTTGACGCATCTGGGCGCCCCTTCGGCACGTGGACATGCCTCAAAGGCGTGACCGCCCCCACAATATAAGCATGACATTTCTTCTGCACCCGTTGTGGGAGTGGCCCCACATCTGGCACAGCTTGCAGTGCGGTACCCGGTCGCTCCCGCGATGCTCCTCCCACGTGATAACGCAGTTTAATACTGTGATGGATTTGGCGTGATTAATTTTAGAGTGGTCGACCTCGACCACGTAGAGGCCGAGGCTGACAAAGCTTTTGCCTTACTCGGAGTAGAGGCTTGAACATTGGAAGAACATTGGCAATCACATCATGCAAAAACTAAAACTGCCTTATTGTACAGGGTTATTACAAATGATTGAAGCGATTTCACAGCTGTACAATAACTTTATTATTTGAGATATTTTAACAATGCTTTGCACACACACGTACAAAAACTCAAAGTTTTTTTAGGCATTCACAAATGTTCGATATGTGCCCCTCTAGTGATTCGGGAGACATCAAGCCGATAATCAAGTTCCTCCCACACTCGGCGCAGCATGTCCCCATCAATGAGTTCGAAAGCATCGTTGATGCGAGCTCGCAGTTCTGGCACGTTTCTTGGTAGAGGAGGTTTAAACACTGAATCTTTCACATAACCCCACAGAAAGAATTTGCATGGGTTTTTACGACCGGGTGGTGCGTGGGTGGAAGATTGTCGTGGCGATTGAGCGATGTGGTGGCAGGCTGTGGATTGCGTAGCTCCCTTTGCACTTTCCACAGATCTTCGGCATTGTTTATTTCGCTCTTTTCCACGAACTGTTCCCACATCGCATTCCTGTGCTCCCGCAGAAGCTTGGAGGTTTTCCGCCGAATAGTTTGATACACTGCCTTCGCGTCGGGGTCGTGCGTGCGCTGGTAGTTACGCTGTGCCTTTGGGCGTTCCTGGATAAAGCGAATCAGTTCTACTGGAGTTTGAGAGTCGGGAGGTTTTGGTTCTAATTTCTTGGAGTTTTCGTCGAAAGCGGCTTTAATCTGGTATATTAGATGATGCGTGGCTCTGTCGATGTTAGCTGGGTTGTCAAGATCGGGATTTCGTATTAGTTTGTCATTTAGTCTCGTCTTGAAGTTAGTTCCAGTTTGTCTTATATATTGTTATGAATGGAGGCGGGTTCATCTCTCTGTGTTAAGCGAATATTATTGGGAGATGGTCTGATGTGAGGTCGTGGAGGGGCTTTGGAGTTGTGATCTGAATGGCGGGGGAGTGGAGTGCAAAGTCAAGAATATCTCCTTCAATTTGTCGAGAAAATAAGTCGGTTGGGAGGTGAGTGATGGAGGAGGGAGGGTAGATAGCGAGCTGATTAAGTATCTCCCGCCGAGTGGCGCACACGGCAGCCCCAGTCCGTGTGCTTGGCGTTTAGCTCACCTGCTATGACAATATTTTCCCCTACGCGGCCTCCTACCGTGTACGGTTCGGAGAGCAGCACGACGCCGGGCCCAGTTGTTCGTGAGATCGCACGCTCCAGCGTGGCCATGGCGGCCCTGGAGCGGCCACAATTTATTTGCAATTTATTACATGCCATAATCGGTCTTAGCTAGCTCCAACTCCACTGCTTCTTTGTATTTTGGGCACCCCCGGGACCTGACGCTATGGTCGGCCGGTAGGTTCGCCCTTTTGCAGTTGGAGCACTTCGGGCGCCTCGCTGTATCGCAGGCGTGCCCCTCGGAATGCGCTTCCGCGCAGTGTCCACAGGTGGCCGTGTCCGCTTTACAGGACGCCTTGATGTGCCCGTATTTGCGTAAGTCTCAGCGAGGTGGGAGCGGAGGAAGGCGAACACTCGTCCCTCACCGCTGACAGCCTTCCATACACGAGGCGAGACCTGTACAACCCAGCTTCCACTGGGCTTCGGGTCTACTTTTCTTCCAAGGCGGAATAACACCTTGAATTCCTCGGCTTTACCCTGCATTT